>JAUDJI010001123.1:0-11533 GCA_037389245.1 Oryzias sinensis | reverse complement strand
CCGGGTTCCAGCGTCTGGGTCTGTTAGCCTCGCTAGAGTCATGACAGTAACAGAATAAAATAAGCCCAGTCCTTCTACTGATGTCATACTTTTATATCATCTTCTCAAATTAAGTTTTAACAGAAGTTTGCCTCGTTAATTTTTATTGCGTAGTGTTTTTTAGGAAGAGTACAAAAAAGTATTGATTTACATAAGTTCCTGTTTAGTTTATTTACATTTCCTGCTGGGAAAAAATTCAATTGCGTTATTGTGAAAGGACATTTGCCTGATGACATATCAATTATGTTTAAAATAACAAATTTCCTTTACATTTTCTCAAGAATCAATTATGCCACCTATTATTCTAGTAATAGGATTGTATATCATCCACAAAAGTAAATACATCCTTTAAGTTAAACACAGTTTAAATTAAAAAAGGACAAAAACATGTCCCATCGTCCTGCAGATTTCTGATGTCAAATTGCAATTTTGATTAAAAGATCACATTTTAATAGAGACCAAACCCTCAGAACTGACTAAAGTTGCAACAAACACAAAATTACCTTTAGGGGTGTATTTATTCATTTATTTATTGGGGGGGGGGGGGGTGTAACTCAGTGTCTGACTAACAAATAAATGGGAAATTAACCAAAACCAAAATCCAAACACATAAATGAACATATGCATTAAAACCCATACTAATAATAATACATTTGTAATCCTTTACAATATAAATCCCCTTTCTTTAATCCTTTTTTTTAATCATTTTTTTTGTTTACTAACTTTGCTATGTTGCGAACAAAACTCCCATACATGTGATTAGAATAATACTAGGATATTTGAATTAATAAAAAACGTTAAACAGTTTGTTTTACTGGTTGATCCCACTGTTTATTATTTTTTCCTGCATGTAATAATTTAAAAATGGCAAATACTCACTTGCAGGGTTTCTTCTCTGAGCTTCAGTCTGATGGTCAACCTTCTGCTGGGATCTGTTGAATAGTTGTGATCACAGCATCACTGCATCCTCATATTTAACTGTCATGTTTGCATAGAAGTTCAAGTAAAAACTGGTTCTAACTACTTTATAACAGATGATGATTGTCCTGTTACGTGTCAAAACAGGTTTGATTCTCGTATGGCAGGTGTTAGTTTCCTCATCCTTCTTATTAAAACACTCCTGTAGAGTGGGTTTGTGGGTTTCCTGTCGGCTGCGGTGGTGGTCGGGCCTGCGGTGCTGGGCGTTACTGTGTGGTGGCGGGGGGTAGGGGGCAACCAGAAGATTGTAAGTATGTGTGCGAGAGTGCATGAGTGGGACGGACCTGGGGGCTGGCTCGCTGGGATCCTCTGGGGCTCTCCCTCCCCATCAAAGAGTGGGGAGGGCATTGGGGGGGTTTGGGAGGAGGGGTCAGATATTGTGGCTGGAGAGGAGGGTTGTAGAGGGCAGGGTTATGGGGGGGGAGTAGGGTGTAGGGTTGCGCGACGATCTCTGGGTTGCTCGGGTCGGGTGCCGGGGCTGGCTTGCGGCGCCGGTTGGGTGGTGGGCAGCCCATGGGTTCTATGGGTCCTGCCCTCGTCCTTTGCCCTTGTCTCGGTGTCCGGCGCCCCCCATGGCTGCCGCCTGGTACGGCTAAGCGCTCCTGCCCTGTGGCCTGGGGGCTCAGACGCCGGGTTAGCATATGCCTTTGGGTGCCGGGGGGGGAGCCTGAAGGCGGGTCTTCTCTGTGCGCCTGGCTCTGCGCCTGGCTGGGTGCGGGTGGTCCGTTCACACACACACACACACACACACACACACCCCGGGGCTGCTTGGGTCCCGATGCCGGGGACGCTCCTGGCCTGGGGGTCTCTCGTCCCCTCCTGGTCTGGCTGGTCGGGTTGGCGGGGATCTTGTTCCCCTTATGAACACACGGTTCAGCATGCATGTATCTCCACCCCCGCGTGCACACTGCCACACTGCTCCCTGTCTGCTTCATCCCTCCTCCTAACCCACAGTGTATTACACATGTCGTCTGCTCATCTTCGTGTCAGAATTTTACCTTTGATGCAATATTTGTCTGGTGTAATTGTTACAGCTTAAAAATAACTATCCCCCACTTTCTCACCTCTTTTCCTTTTATTCTCTTCCACCCCCCCATCACATTATTCCCCTCTCCCTCCACACACACACTAAATGTAACTAATAAATAAGAAATAATACAACAAACAGAGGCTTTTACAAATCTACACTCTTGTTTTTAAAGTTCTATAACCTCTTTTTGTGATAGTAAAACCTGTCCAACACAAAAGGCCTTCAGCTTGAATCTGTTTACTCAGTTGTTGGACAGAACAAGTAAAAAAAAAACACTCCTGTAGAATAATTGCAGCCTGTTTTCATCTGCTTTACTTGAAAAAATAAAAAAACAAACAGCAATCAGAAATATATTTACTGATAAAAAATATATTTCTGTGTTTATAAAAATAAAAGTGTTTGAATGTTTTCAGAAAATGTCCCCAATTCTTTTATTTATAATTTTTTTAGGCAGATTTTGTTTTATCTTTGTTTTAAAAGAAAAAAAAGGTAAAATAATCACAAGATCTTGCAATGTAGGTCAACAGCTGCTCCTACGCTTTGGAAAGATGAAAGCATTAGGATCAATGTTGGAGTCAGAAATACAGTCCAATTTGAAGTTATAAACACTCAGTGACCTCTTCATTTGGCACACCTGTCCAACTGCTCATTAACACCAATTTTTAATCGGCAAGTTAAAAGTCAGCAACTCAATGCATTTAGGCGTGGTCAAGACGATCTGCTGCAGTGAAAAACAAGCATCCAAGTGGGGAAGAAATGGGGTTTGACATTGCCTGAAAATTATAACATTTAGGTGTATTGTAATCTTTATTCCTCACGGGAAAAAAATGCATTTCTGAGTATTATTCTAATAACCTGTGGAATGAGCACCAGCCCCTCCCAACACGAAAACGAACAGGTTCTCATGAGCTGACGTACACCAGTGAGAACAGCCTCTTCTAGGAAGAGTCTGCGCTGTCAGCACTAATGCAGGCTAACACACACCACCACTTTTTTCCTGGGAGCTAGCTGCAATTGGCAAAAACGCTTTCATTTTAAATAAACTAATGTACATCCATCTTTGTAACAGTTTGGATGTTATTTGTTTTCATGGGTGAAACATAGACACACTGCAGAGGCCAACTCTAGGTTCATGTCATGAAATGGGCGGCAACCACAAGGATCAAAAGGCGGAGCCTCAGAGATCGAGTCGTCTTACTTCCTGGTTGGAAAACAAATCAGGAAAAAAAATTAAATTTAACTTGAAAAAATCATTGTGTGCCAAATGTAATACATTATCGCAGTGGTTCCCAAACTGGGGGGCGCGCCCCCTAGGGGGGGCGCGGAGGTATTGCAGGGGGGCGCGGTGGAGTTTTTTTTTTTCATACTTTATTGACAAACAACATAATACAATAACAATGTGAATATCTCAGGGGGAATTGAAATGTGTACATATTGCAGAAAATATAAGAAATAAAACAAAAAGTGTATAAATATATACACATACATATACAACATTAGACAAAAAGAATTATTACTTCAAAAATCTTTGGGGTTTAATAAATTTTAAATCTTTTAAAAATTAAATTAGTTGGAATTGCTTTTTTGTTTTGCAGATGTTTGATAATGGTACAGTACTGATTGATTTCACTCAAAAACTGGAATTTAGGTTTGGAGTTTGACCATTTGGCTTTATGGATATGGAATTTTGCCAATAATAAAAACAATTGTGTAATGAAGATACAATCTTTGTCTACTTTGACATTAAGGTAACCCAGAATAATGTCTTTATCTAAAAATGTAACAGTTTGTGTAGTTATATTTCCAATATAGTTTCCCACTTCAATCCAAACTTTATTTGTATGTCTGCAGTCCACAAACAGATGATAAATAGTTTCCTCCTGAGTTCCACAGAATGAACAAAACACGTCCATGTCCACAACAAATCTACTCAAAGTTTTTTTGGTAGGATATATACAATGCAATATTTTGAAGGACACCTCTTTTATTTTGTTATTTAGACAGTATTTATTGCTAATAGTCCAAGCATAAGTCCATTTGGGTTTTTAATTGACTTGTGTTATAAATCCCTTTAAACAGTTGAAGTATACTGGTTGGAACGGCATCTAACACTATTGCATATTCTCTGGGTGGAACAGGAATACCAAATTTTGAAAGAAATTCTTCATACGTCAGAAGATGTCCATGAGAATTGAAAAGTTGTCTGATTAAAACAATATCATTATCATACCATCTAGAAAAAAAGTGATTTATTCTTGTATTGTACATTACTGTTATTCCAAATACAACAAGTTGTTGGAGAAAAATTATGTTTATAAAGGAGTTTCCAGGCCAGCAGGGCTTGTTTGAAAGTTTTGTGGATAATTTTTCAATTTTACAAATACATTTTAGCAAGAATTTAATGCCTCCCATTGTGTCAAATATATATTTGGGAAACGCATTCCAGATATTGTCTTCCTCTTTCAATAGATTACTTAACCACTTTATTTTAAAAGAGTTGTTTAAAGTTTCAAAGGTTAATACATCCATGCCCCCATGTTTTCTGGTGTTACACAAAACAAGTAATGACATTTTTTCCTCCAAAATCAAATAATGTTTTGTTTAACAGGTTACAGATGTGTTTTGGCATTTCTAAAGACAGAGACACATAGATCTAGAGATTCCTTCAGCTTTAGATAACAGAATTCTACCGTTCAGAGAAAGATTTCTCATTAACCACATGTTATAAGGCGCGGTGGAGTTTAAAAACAACGGATTTGTATGTTTGTGTCAGTGTGGGGGGGCTCGAAAATATTCAAATTTTCAGAAAGGGGGGCCCTGCAGAAAAAGTTTGGGAACCACTGCATTATCACATACATGAATATTGTTTACTATAGAAGGCTTAATGATAGCATGATACAGGCCCTTTAAGAAGTGTACCTGATAAAGTAACCAGTGAGTGTAAATCAGTCGTGTTAGATTTGTAAAGCAGGGGAGAGACATGCACTGAAGCTCTTTTCTTTTTTTACTGTTAATAAAGTTTCAAATCATATTTGCATGATATGACTGTGTACAAGATCTTTGTATGGCAAAAACTTCTTTATGTTTTCTCAACGTATCACATGTTGCAGGTAAAACCCGAGCAGAAGGTTGATGTAAAACAATTGATCAAATCTGCAGCCAGACCAGGAGTTCTGGATCGCATCCTCGCAGTTCTCACTGGAGATTCCTGTTGAGTAAAACTGGGGATATTAAAAAAAATACACGATAGTGATCTGACATAGCCATGTCAACAACAGAGGAAACACTTCAGGACAGGCCACAGGTTATGACCAAGTGTAGAGTGCGCCCACTGTTGCTTGTGAGCAGGCTGTGTGACATGCTGTGTAAAATCCATAAAGTCCAAATGGTTGAGAATCTTATTTGCATGATGTCTTTGATGTCAGATAAGAGTTTTGATTTGCATTGTGTAGGGTGTGACACAGACCGGTGTTGGTGGGAACCTGTATTCTGCCGTGCCTAGATCTGAGGGAGCTTTGTTTGCTGATGGAAGAGGAACACAACAACACAGCTTGGTATGACGCTTTATTCATGAATATTCTGAGGAACACATGAAAATAAAAACCCACAGAGAACTGTTTATATGAACAATGAATAATTATGAGGTGAATTATCACTTGTGCCTTTTTGGACTGTATTTAGTAATTGTTACTCCCTCTGACTATGTTACCTAATGAAAATGTGAAAAATTATGAAAAGGCAAAATTAAACAGATCTCTCTGGATCTCAGTCTGGATTTAAAAATTTAAAAGGAGTCAATGTTACGGAGGTCCAGGGGGAGAGAGTTCCAGAGTTAGGTAGCCGGGCGTTTAAAGGCACAGCTAAAAGACCGGAGAGAGTGAGAGGGAGTATTATAAATATAAGAGGGAACCAGGTTATGGAGGGCTTTGAACGTATAGAAAAGGAGTTTGAATTAAATCCTGAAAGCTATTAGAAGCCAGTGCAGCTGCTGGAGAACAAGCGTGATGTGATGGAAGGAAGAAGTCCTAAATGACTGTACATTTCATTCAGTGAAGTCAGTTTAACAGTGACAGCAAACTGTTTTTGTGTATTGGACTTTATAAAAATAAGATCTAGTGGAAGTGATAACTATGGAACTACAGGACACATCTGTTCAAATGTCCAGCATTTGAAATTGTATTTATTCCTTACGGTCTTACGTCTGGGATCACTTTAAATATCTACCTTCTAAAGAAAAAAAAAGAACTTTTGTGAAGGTAAAACATTTCGATCTGCCAAGAAAATGTTGCCACATGATGAAGAGGGTGTGGAAGATAAAAAAGGTAAGAATAAAGATTACAATATCAGTCAAGAAGAAAAATTGCATATTTTTCAAAGAAAATAGGATTGTAAATAATCATAAAAATATTTAGCAGATGAAATCTGTATCTCTCCCTCTGACTTTTCTTTAAATGAATAAATCAAATATTTGATTAATCTTTTGGCATGAACAGTAAAAAAAAAGTTTTCTTGTCTTGTATTAGGTTAAAAGTGAGTAAAACATTGTAATATATTCTGGCGGACATCTTTGTGAAAGGTGGTGACTCTTCTGTGACACACAGGTTTGATCAGTGTCCCTCTGTGGTGGATTTGTGAACTAACATAAAACCATTTAAAGAACCCAAACCCCTTCTGAATTGTTGAGTAGCATTAAATCTTTGAAATATTTAGTTTAATATGGATTTCTTTCTAGTATCAAGATCCTTCTAATGGGACCTTTAGCAGACTGGCATCCTTTCTAGGATAGGCTCAAGCAACTCTACTGTTATAGTGTTATAGTTTTAGTGTCATTGTAATATTCGTAATCCCAGAGTCTACAAAAAAAAAAAAAAACTGCTGCTGCTATCTGACCAGGTCCAGGTGGCTCTGAACATGTACTTATGAGTGCAGATATTCACAACTAAAGACAAGTCATTTTGTTGTGTTACATCAACATTCATGAAGTCTGACTTCAGACAGAGATTTTGTCCAGCAGATTTCTCGTCTTGTAGCTGTGGTTACAGACCAGGGGCCTCATTTATAAACGTTGCGTACGCACAAAAGAAGGCGTACGCCTCTCTCTACGCAATAGTTGAGATTTATAAAAAGCAAACTTGACGGGAAAATGTGCGGTCCTCCACGCAAGCTCTGACCCAGGCGTACGCACAAAAACGGGTGAAATGAGAAATGGCGACACCGTCGGCAGATGGAATAAACACGTGAAAGTGACAGTGTGTGCCAAATCGTGCTGGCATGTGATGTGCTACACAATGTGGCACAGCTTAAAAACGTGCCTCTAGCCCCTGGCGCCGATTGCTGTGTTGGCCCCGACCCTGAACCCCATCCCCACGCATTTGAGCCAAATGCTGCTGCTGTGCGCCAGCGTTTGGAGGTGATGGGTCGCTTGTAAAGAACAACGAGAGGTGTGAAAAATATTATTTATTCAAGAATTCCCTCATCGTGCAGTTTATTTCAGTCAGGGCGGTCTTGATTTCGCCCAACTCCTTGGCCACCTCTCTGATTGAACTACTGACTTCCCTCTGCATTTCAAGGACTGCATCGGTGAGGACACGTCCACTGCTGGAGGGTTGAGGGCCTCGTGCCGTGGAGACACTGGGTCCAGACGGCTGCTCAGCTGCAGCATCGTAACCACTGGCCCCGCTAGAACACCCAGCAACTAAAATAAAATTGTTCTATATTAATAATCTGTAATTGTGTAGCCTGCATACATGTGACTTGACTGCATTCATTTTAGTTATTTCTCTTACCTGTGTCACCCGGTGCGTCTGGCGCGTCAGTCAGGTGACTGAGGCGGAGGGGGACGCCGATACGGGGGACTTAATAGGGATTCCCCAATAATAGCCGCCAGTCTCTCATCAAGAGGGGTCAGCTCCGGTGTCCCCTTTCCCCCACCCATGGCAGACACAATCTGCCGATGCAGCGCTAGACATTTTTTTGCCTCGACTTTGATGTCCGACCATTTATTTCATTTCTTTTTTATTTCGGCCACGGTCCGAGGTTGTGAGGCTGCAGCATTTACGGCGTCTGCCACCGTTTGCCGCTCACGTGCCTTTTTGGCATTAGTAATGCCCACACTGTGCCCTCCAAACAACACTTTTCTCCTCTTTTCCACCTCGCCAACGATAACTTCTACTTCACATTGAGTGAAGTTACGTTTTTTTGATTTCCTCTCTGTGTTTGCCAAGATTTAGCAAGCCATGAATATTAATTTGTGGGCGTTTCACGGACTATTTATGGGCAACTATGGGCGTGTCATGACGCCGCAAAAGCTGCGCTGCATTTAGAATTGGTTGTGATTTATTAAGGGAAAGATGCGTAGGATGTGCGTGCGCACGGTTTTATAAATCCGAATATTTCTGTGCGTACGCACATCCTATGTTTCATCCGTACGCCATTTCTGACGCAAATCCTACGCAAAGTTTTATAAATGAGGCCCCAGATCTGTGTGTAGTTCCGCAGAATTCCTGAGCCCCAAAGTCCCCCTTTTTGTCCTAGAGTTAAATGTTTGTCTACTGCAATTAGTGAGTAAAAAATGCTTAGAGTTAAAAGAAAAAAGGTCTCAATCAAGACAAAAAATTAAATTCTGGCAAATAATTTAAAATTTCATCTTTTTTTCTCTCACCGTATCTTAGTAGTTTCAAATTTGAAATTTAAACATTTGTGATATTTTTGTGCTATTTAGCTTTTTTATATAAACCGCTTTATAATTGGCGTTAAGAGAATTTTGTTACCAGAGGAAATAAGTCTCTTTGGTACATTTGATATCAACCCATCTACGCTCTTTGCAGAGAGCCACACAGGTCTCTCTTTTTCCACAATTTGGTTCATTATCATTCCAGTTTACATTTGTTTTGTTGAACTCCAGTCCAGGCAGAGACCAGTGGAAGGTCTCATTGGTTCCTGCTTCATAGTGCAGACCGATCCAAGCTGCCATGGAGCGTCTCTGCATGTTTCTGAGTTTGTCCAAGTCTTTCCTGTTGGTCACTGTAGCCAGATCAGTGTAATGAGTCCTGCAGTGCTGCTGAGCTTCAGTCCAACTCATGTTCATATTAACAAAGTAATAGTCATACATCTGACATGTGAAGAGACAAAAATGACCTGGAAGCCAGAATAAAGAGGAGAGCACATTTCACCTTGTTGGTGACTTTGAGATTACAGTGTTCGTATTCCCGTTTCACTATTCGTGGATTTTTTTAATTTTTTCAGTCACTTAATCACCGGTTCATCACAAAAACTCAGCTCAAGAGTCTGGAGTAGGTGCTGTAAGGAAGGAAGGGAGTGGAGATGAAGAGCATCCCAACCTTACTTGGCTACAGTACTCGGCTTACTTGCTGTCTGCTAAGGAATATTTCACAGCTATTTTCCCTGGTTCCTGAATTGCTATAACAAAAATTGTTCCCCTGTTCAGAGATATGACTTCAGAAGAAGATGCCCTCTTGCACCTAACCAATGAAGGAGGAAGCACGGACTCCTAATTTTAAGGCACAGAGACAAAGTGACACTAATGTTTGTTATTAAGTTTGCTACAGTCCAGCATATTGCTCTGAATAAAAAAAAAAGATCTCTTTATTTTGAGCAATGTTCCAATGTTCTTTAATAAATGTTTTACAAAACATCAGAGATGTTTCAGAAGGGTATTTGATGAGTAAGGATTGGTGACGGACATTTGTTCGGCCGCGTTGTTCAAAAAATGTAGTTTAAACACTTTTTTGTCTCCGTGTTTTTTCTATTATATTTTATTTAAGTGTTTTTAAAGGTGCACTTTAAAAACCATTTGCTAGTCCCAAAAAAAATCCTATCAATTTACATATTTCCTGCTGATAAATATTTAAATATCCTGTGCTTCAATTCATATTTGCATGATATGACTTTGTACAAGATCTTTGTATGGCAAAACCTTCTTAGCATTTTTTCAATGTACCACATGTTGCAGGTAAAACCCGAACAGGAGTTTTATGTAAAATTGCATTTCCATTGTGCACGGTGTGCACAGACCGGTGTTGATGGGAAACCTGTATTCTGCCGTGCCTAGATCTGAGGGAGTTTTGTTTGCTAATGAAAAAGGAACACAACAACACAGCTATGAAGCTTTATTCATGAATATTCTGAGGAACACATGAAAATCAGCATAGTGAAGGGATGAGGATGCCTCAAGGAGTGTACTGACACATTACCCAAACTGTATTGACACTGTTCCCTCTCTAGTGACCCCTGCAGAAATCATTCCGGGTCAATAAAATGAGAATTAGATATAAAGAGAACAGGAACCGCTCTCGGACCCATCTTTTGAGGTGGTCTCAGTTCCTTTCCTTTCCGAGATTCCTCAGTCGGAATACAATCCTTTCCCAAAGCGGAGTAACTGGACCAAACGGCTATCACAGCCGGTCGTCATGTGACGTAAACAGAGCAGGAATGTAGCAATTGATGAGCCACGGACAAATGTAAAGCAACAATTCTCGTGTTATCAAATAAGAAAAAAGGGTCCAACTGTTAATTTGTCAGAACTTTTATTTTAACACAGCTGAGAACGCGTCTAAAGCCCTATCCTTCAAAAGGATTAGAACATTGTCCAGAACTCTGGTGGGCTGTGGGCTTTAACAGCTTCTAAGTGGGACAGAATTCTATGGTAAGCTGAATCCAAATATTACATTCCTGTTGAAGCCCATATCCTCTGAGCTAACAGGGGTGGGGGGCTGTTCAGCTTGTCTGACAGTACATGGGGCAGGTGTGTGTTGGGGTGATTGGTTATGGTATTAACAGCTACAAAGAAACTACAAATGCTGAAATATTTCAAGGCAAGAATTGCTGCCCCCCATACAGATGAGCTCAGTGGCGTAATGGTGGAGTGTCTGCTGAGAGACTAATCCACTGATAGGTCATACCAATGCCTCCCTGCTTTACAATGGTTGGATTGTGGAGATTAACCTCCAAACAGTTTGTTAGAATTGCTGTTACTGCAAATCACCACTTCCCAAAGGGATAGATCAAATGCTGAGAGCACATTTTGTACACTCTGGTGTTTTGGGAAGGCCTTGTTTCTTTGCTAAACCAGTCTGCACCTTTACAGCAGTATGCTTTCACTCTGGAAGAAGCTGAGTTGACTGCTTCACCTGTACAGAATATTCTGAAGTTTTAGCTGGAGTTTTGAAAGGAGGAGATGATGCATCATAAGCATATTAATGTACAACTATTCTGAGACAGCAGCATCACACTTGAAATGAGCTCATTCAGTGGATACAATTGCACAATTCTCAATTAAAACAACACAAAATAAATGTTTTTAATGATAATATTTGTTTTTCCTTTTTATTAATTTATTTATGATCTAAAAAAAACATTTTAACTGTTTGGCAGAAATCTTCATCACGATAGAGCGAATCTAAGGCACACTAGGGCTTTCTATTGTCTGTATTGTTGCATTTCAGGGAATTACAAGCATGCTAGGAG
>JAUDJI010001122.1:0-11535 GCA_037389245.1 Oryzias sinensis | reverse complement strand
TATCAAAGTTAAGGCTCTGCGCGCCACTTTTGTCGCTGGCGGCCGCAACCCTCGGAGCGCGGTAAATTCTTTCACGAAGACAGATTCAGCGGTAAACACGGTGATTTCAAACGATGTGCGGGGAAGAGTGGCGAGTAGTTATGCCTTAGGAATTCGCTTTTGACAAAGGGGCAGCACTGGCAGTGGGCGCTCGCGGGCACGGCGGTTTATTTTTTTCCCACAGGCGAAAAACTTTGTCATGGGGATTCATCGTTACTAAGTGGATTTCTTTTTGCTAATTTCTGCGTTGAGACCGAAATTGAAGGAAAATGTGAGAAGCTATCCTTACTATTGTCATTATTTCATTTTTCCATACCGTTCCACCATGAGCTAGCTTAAGGACGGCATTATTTGACTAGCAAACAGCACCGCACTTCTGTCTCAGTCAGCTGTCAATCATTCTCCGTGCGCGTCTCGTGCACAGAATGCGTTCGGTTTGTCCAGTTTACATAGATCTTTGGTTTCAATCAGAGCTTTGTTTTCATTCTATGATGCTGAACATATTTTTCTATGGAGATTTTAGCTTTGAGAGTTTAAAATGGAGTGATAATATTTATGTCCTTTTGGAAAAAGTGTATAATGTGTAGTAAAAAGTTTACAGCCTTAGTTAATAATGTCTGTAATACTACTTCACAGATTCCCCCCATTTGATAAATTAATATGGGAAGACAGCTATTGATTTCAAACCAATGCATGTTTAGTTAGTAAAATTATACAACAAAGCTGTGGAAGTGTCACTATATTTATTTCCTGATTAATTTACAGAGCTCATCACACAACACTTCCAACTGCTCCTGCCTGATCATGCTGGGGTCCAGTCTTCACTCAGTCAGGTGGGTCCCCATCACCATGCATTTACCATATATTATTGGAATTATTGTCTCCTGGATTGTCATCGAATCGTGAGGTAATCAAGATTGCCAGCCCTACTCTTTACACACACCTTTTATGCAGAAAGATACATACATAAAAAATAATGAAATTGATGGTTGATCAGTTATCCCACTACCTCTGTTAACATGACACTAAGGATATAATGATTTTGTTAACCCAGTAACTATAACATTTATTGATGAGCCAAGGGTAAGAATTGTATTTTTCTGAAGTTTGCATGTGAATTTAAAATTTGTTGACTCTTTGTATTTCAGACTGCTGACCTTCTCGCCAACATAAGCAAGTTCAGGGGTTTATTCAAAGTACAGGTGAGTTGTGTAATCTAGACATTTTAACTAAACTTCAAATGTAAACTGTGCACACAAATATTTTCTGTGTTCTTTAGAATGAAGACCATGCAGCAATCCAGGAGGCAATCGAGGACACCACGGTGGGAATTTCCATCCTAATGGAAAGTGGCGAGGAAGAGGACATTCTCATGGTCCACATCTCCCAGGCTGTGGTGGTCGACCCACCAAGTGTCAGAGTGGCAGTTGCCAAGGCTTTTTTGGCCTTATTTACAGCACAAATCTGATTACCATCCTCATCTCAGAAACACCTTTAAGGTAATCCAAAGAAAAACTGTAATAGAGTTGTAGGGCAAAGTTGTGTCTAAGGTTTTAGGCTTAAAGAGCCGACTCTTTTAATAAAAATGACCTTTAAAAAGTTTTTCCTAAGAAGGGATTACAGCTGTTTGCTTTGGCTCTGTTATCTTCTGTTTAATAGAAATGGCAAGCCCAATTTATATTGATTTGTACTTTTTGCTACACTGTAAACATATTTTTCAAGTTTAGATAATAAAATAGTTAAATCTGAAATTTGTGTTCAATGTCATATGTTCATTGGACTGTAATAATGCACAAGAAAGTATTTGCTTTAAATAATAATCTGCAATTTCAATTTTATTTTTCAATTTAAATTTTATTAAAATAATTTATAAATTAAAATGAACTATGTAGGTAATTTCAAAATAATAATAGTTTTGCTAAATTTTTATTGTCTTTTAAATTTTTGAAAAAATTATGGTAAATGACATAATAAAATCTTGTTTGCTTCTGTAAAATTATTAGGTGCAGAAACAAAGAAGCATTCATTATGGTAGAACATGATTTTATTATGTGCAATAATTATATTGGTTCAACATGATTCTTTTGCGCGCAACCGATGTCCATGATTTTTTTATGTCAATCCAACAGATCTTTTTTTTCAGTGTGTCTGCATGACTTCACCAGCTAAAGCCACTTTCACTCTTCTGTTTGGCGTGCAAAAACCACCTTCTGACGTCTTGGTTTGACTTGACTCAATGACCCCGCCCCCTTCTTGACAGAACGGCGGTTTTGTTCTCAGGTGGATGGATTTCTCTGGACTCAGTGTTGGGTTGGTGGTCCAGTTTCAGAACATCTACGAGTCTCAGTGTCTTGAATGGGAGGTTCTGTTGGTGTGAAGGAACATTCTGCTGCTGCAGAACCAAAACCCACTGTTCTCTGAAGGAACTGCAACTGTTGCCTCAAAGGGTTTGGTTCAGCGGTCAACTGTTGCTGCAGAGTCAGTGTTTTCTGGTTCAGGTGCAGCATTTTATTCAGTTCTTCATGTTGTACTTTCAGTACTAAGGCTGTTCTACCAATGGTAGAACCTCTAGAACAGCGGAATTCCTGCTGGTTTCTATAAAATAGTTTCTAGAACAAACTGTTCCATCGACGGAAGAACGTCAGAATTCAAAGCGGTTCTAGACTTCTACCATGGTTTTACAAAAATACCACTTTGAATGGGATTAAGACTCTGTGATGGTTTTATGTATTTTAAGCCTAATATGTTCTAGGTTTTCTCTGAAGAGTTGATGGTTTTTGTGGACAAATATCTACCAAAAACATCCTAAAGTTGAGTCCTGATGAAGCCTCCTGGATGAGTGAAATGTCACCTGGATAGTTGAGAACCTTCACTGACGGTCCAGAAAGGACGTTCAGATGTTCAACTCTTGATGTTGAAGCAGAAATTTGAAGCTTCTTCAGCCTCACTGGAGATTTGAACTGTGGGAAAACAGTTTCTGTCTGTGAGGAACTCTGGACATTTTTTACAAAGTCTACAAAAGTCACAATATTCCTCTGGAAATGTGTTCAGGTGGATCTTTTTTGGTTTCTGCTCTGTGATTGGCTGGTCCGGGACCACAAATGTTTTCACCCTGAGGTCAAATGACAAACATCTTTGGCCTGAATGGATCAACTGGACTGTTCCAGTGGACAAACGTGAAAACAGAACAACTCCAAGGTTGGATTTCAGTCTTCTGACCTGATGGAGACCAATGATGAAGTTGTAAGCCCCTCCCCCTTCATTCAGCTGGAAAATCATTCAGGAAAAAGTAATGCATCAGACGGCGTCTCCTTTACAGGAATCCTGGATCCATGAAGATCTCTGCTGACGAGGAACTCATGAGCAAGTAAACATCTTTCAGAAAGGCACAGATTCCACACAATTCTGAGAGAGTCCATCCAAAACTTTATTGACTTTAGAAATATACAGAAATACAGAAATGTGTTATCACTTGAACTGAAATGCAAGAAAATGAAAAGAAAAACATAAAGGATCACCCAGGAACTGTAAATAAACTTTATTTTTACATACTAGATTTATCATTTAATCTACAGCTTCCTCCTCTGCAAAATGATTTATAACCTGATGAAGCAGATTAAATTAATCTGTTCAGAAGGGATACACACATTTATTTTCTAGCTGTTAGATTTTATGAATACAAAAAAACAAAAGTAACAGAAATGTGTCAACATAAGGTGAAAATACAAACACTTTTCTTCCCGGTAGGATTGTCATAAATTCTGTTTTCAGATTAAGACTGTAAATAAATTCATGACTGTTTCAGGATTGAATGTTTGACATTGGAGCCTGAGAAGCAGACTGAATTTTCTGAGTAACAAGCTTGTAATCATCTGATGAACTGATCGAATCGCCTCCAGCAGGAAGTCAAGGAGTCAACGTTTAAAACCCCAACAGACAGGAAGGACTGTCAACGTCTGTGATCAGGTGTTTGCTTTGAATCTCAGATCAATAATCTTTGTTTTAATGCTGCTCAGCTTTGAGCCTGAACTGACATTTAAGGTGTCAGCGCACTGATGACATCATCAACACGTCATGGGCCAAAGCTGAGCTCCTGATTGTTTGATGTGGCGCCAAACTTTGCCAAAGTTTAGACGTTAGGCCTTGTCGAGGTTATTTCTGAAAAATAAAGACCGGATCAAAAAACAGACACCAAGAGCTCAGAACGATTTCCCACCAGGAGATCTGGAAACAGACAACCAACAGCTCTAAGGACGTCTGTCCAACCTCACATTTTTAACCCTTGTGCTATCCTATGACCCCCCCCCCCCCTTCCATTGAGGTGTTCTCCCTACCATGACAAAGGTGGATAAAGGTGAAAAGATTTCATGTAATCCATGGACACCAGTGAAGATCACAGATCATTGAAGAAAAAAGGTTCAGAGCTCTGTCTAGTGGGTCTAGATGACCCAACTCCCAATGTTAAAGTGCCTAGGATAGAACAAGGGTCACCCAATCCAGTGAGCATCTCTCCACACTTGTTCTTTTAGGACAATGTATTTGGAATCTAAGATTCAGAGACCCCCAAATAATGATGAACGCCCATTGACTGTACAGGAGAACTGGACTGAGTCAGTGTGATGTCACCCATGGAAAGCAGCTTACTACCGCCTCCAATGAAATGAAGCCACCATTTTCCCCAATTCAGACGCCGCCGTCAGTAAACAGTTATTGGTCTGAGTTAACGTTTCTATGGAAACCACTCTCCCCTGGAATTCTACACCTCTGCCTCTGAAAGTGGACTCAGTATAATCTGTCAAAGGTTTCAAACGGACTGTTTTGAAGCAGGCACCACATGATTTATTGAGGCATCAACACCAGAGGGGGAGGGGCCACTCAGTCCAGTTCTCATATACAGTCAATGCAAACGTCTGATGTGGTGCAGTGAGTAGTAAAGAAATTCAAATGTGATGCTAGTTTCCAACCAGTTGACCTGTAATTTGCATATTAGCTTAATTATAACTTAAAAACCTTCTAGTGCGTTTAAAACATCAAATGTATTCCTCCTACACCTTTTTGTTTGACTTTCTTTTTCTCCTTTCTCTTTCTAGGATTTATGAACGTGACCCATTAAACCTGGAGTGAGTTCATCAACAATAAAGCAGGTATCATTCCAGAATAATTTGCTCCAACTTTGAAAGCATGAATCTGGTGGATGAAAGCGCTTTTTACTTCACAGCTTTTGTACAACATCTGCATCCAACGCTCACCTCATTCTCTTTGTAGAAAATTAGGATTACATGAGCAAGAATGACAATGACATTTTCTATAAATGAGCTACTTTACTCATTAGTTTAATCTTTAATATTGTTTGGGGTCAAATGTTAATATTTCTGCTTATTGAATCTATTGGTAATGTAATGCAGAGTTTTACAGCTGCAGCCTGGACTGTTCATTCTTTCCTTCACACTGCAGTCCTCTCCTCTGTACAGCCTCCAGAACCAGAACCATCAGGAACGTCTCGGTTCCTCTCGTGTTCTCCGTCTGCTTTTCTAAAAGACAACAATTCACCATCACTATAAAATACTTCAGGTCCTGTATTTGCCGTGCAGGTTGTGTGTTCAGTACCGTGGCGTAGAAGCAGGTGACGAGGATCATCGCCATCAAACCCACCGAGACGACAACCCAACGGATCATCAAACCCACCACAGAGACTGAAACAGAGGATTTCTGCTGAGTCATGTTGGACATTTGATTCTTCAGGAATTGGAACTTTTTCTTGGAAAAATAATTGTACAAAAGACTCAGATGATTATGTTTAAATACGTTCCTGTCCCTTTAAGTTCTGTTTAGAGTTAGACGCATGCTCATTACAAGAGTGATGACGTCATTGTGTTGTTGCACGGCACCTGCCTGTCTGCTTTCCTCCGTGCGTGTGAGAGTGCCGCTGCGTGGCAAGTTGAAATGAAGAAGTTTTTCTTGGAAGTTTAGTGTGCGTTGATGACAAAGTAAGTTTATGTTAATATATGTTACTTGGAGTAATTTGGTTCAAATATTCACCATTTTTAAATAGTGCACAGCTAAATAAGCGTTAATTAGTCAGTAATAAGCATAAAGCGCACGTGGGCGCTCTAGACTTCTTTGTTCTCTTTACGTGATTTAGGTTGCATATTAAGTTTATATTTGTGTTTGTGTTTATTAGAGACCACACACCTACATGTGTTCATCCACCTATGGAAATTTACCTGCCTCTGTATGTCAAACCAAAGGATGTAAAGCCTGAAGCGTGGATTACAATTATTGAAGTCAACCTCCTGCCTGCTGTCATTTATTCCACGCACCAACTAACAGAAACAGCCTCATCCAGGCCTTGAAGTAGTGTTCTGGCCGACACTCCTGGTTCGAGAGTGGTGTCACCCACGAACAGTTTTTGATCCCAGATCCTCCTTTACAATAATCCTAATGTTTTTATTAATCTCCCAATGGCCTGTGTGCATCTACGGGGACTAAACGTTTCTCATTTTCTAGAAAAAAGGCATATCAAACAAAACCTGGGTGTCTGGAGTAATCATAGTGTTTGTTAAATGAAATGAAAAATGGGAGAATTTGTTGGTATCTGAACCCACAACTTCCTGTTCACTATCAAAATAAAGTTCTTAGGCCCAGTCAGTCTATTTTCTGAAGGTCTACCTGGCTGGTTTTCATCTTTCCTGACACACTTGGTGCTGATCTGGATCAGTAAATTTTAGAATTACAGAGTGTTGCAGCAAAATGGGACATGATCAGTAAAATAATGACGTTGGTGTTTGGTTTTACCTGAACAGATTATTTCAAGAGTAGATTGGCTTTGGTCATCCCAACGCATAATACTACAGTCTTCCAGTGATGGGCCACACGGAGGCTGGATCCACCACACTGATCTGTTCAGGAAGTTGTCTTTGCTTCTAGTAGACAGAGCAGAACCACAACCCAGCTGAGCGCACACTGCAGAGGCGGAGTCCCGGCTCCAGGTAGAAGCAGCTACTGGTCCCCATTCTCCACCGTAAAACATCTCCAGTGTTCCAGCACAGTGACTGACGTCTCCCTCCAGGCGGATGATTCCTTCATGTAGACACAAACAGATATGTTATTGATAAATGATTACACCTGATACCAGTTTAAAGCTGTGGCTCCTCCTCCACCTGAACAGGTGAGGTCAACAACTTTGTCTGATGAGGAGCTTCTCTCTAGTCTGGCGTGGTTGCAGTCCAGGAGAGAAGACTCATGACCTTTACAGAGAAACTCTTTGTTCCACTTTGGAGCTTCTGCTTCTCCATAGAGCGCCCCCTGGAGGACTGAAGGAGCCCCACAGCCCAGCTCCCTACAGACCACCTCTGCATCCAGCAGGTCAAAGTCATCTTCACACACGGAGGACCACGAGTTGTTGGACTTCACCTCCAGCCTGCCTGAACACCGACTGGATCCGTTCTCCAGCCTGACAGAGTCTGTGGATCCAGAAGAGAAGACCAAGTTTAGAACGGTTCACAATGAGGAATATTTCAATTCTCTGGACTCAAACATCTCAGGTTACTAAAAAAACGACTTAAGATCGACTCAATGATGCATCACAAACTGACAGTGAGACGTACATACAGTCGGCATCAGAAGGTTTGTTACCTGAGCAGGTGATTTCCATTGTGATGTTGCTCATCGTATCGTAACACAAACATTTCTTTATATTCAATCGAAATTCCTCAAAGCAGGTAGGACTAATCAGGAAAACTAGCTTTTCTCTATGAAGTTGTTTAATTGTCGATGAAATGTGGGATCCACACTTCAGGGTTTTCCACACAGATGCTAATCTTGTCTCTGTTCTTAGATATTCCCTGGCATCAACAGCTCTCCATTCTCTTCCACTTTTCACCTGGAGTTCACCAGAACAACGACTCGATCCCATCAGTCTGACAGTATCAGGATCTGAAAGAAGCCAAGAAATCAAAGATTGTTGCTGAAGGCTTTCAGAGGCGCACTGACATCTGCGCCGCCTAGAAGAAACCCGCAAACTTATTTAATTGAATAGGAAATAATCGGATCATCAATAATCCACACCTCTCAGGAAAAGTGTTTTTTCTTTCTCTCACATTCATGTTTCTGTTGTTGTTTCGTTGTTTTTTGTTCTCTCTCTTTCCCTCTCTCTTTTCTCTTGTCCCCCCCCTTCCCATCTCCTCATATGTGAAACAGGTAAAGTCAACGCAACCACGGTGAGTATTTATTTATGCACGGAAATGGGCGCGCGCATACTAGCGCGCATAAGAGCATGCACACGCGATCCCGCACACACACGTTGATAAACTGCAAAAATCTCACTTAGGCTCACACAGGACGCACGCAACATGCAGCTGACAGCCAAGACATGTTCACCCCCAACGCACAGCGCTTGTCAGTGTAGCAGGTACGCACAGCGGGCACGCGCACACGGACGGGCACACGCACTATTTAGCCTTGCACTCTCCCGGTTAGAACAGCTATGAATAGTCTTAACATCGTTAGCTGGAATGTGCGTGGACTTGGCTCTGGGCCAAAGAGATTGAAAGTGTTAAATCACCTGAATGATCTTAAAGCAGATATAGCTCTGCTGCAGGAGACCCATTTATCTTTATCAGCTGGTCATCTCCTGTGCTGTTCCCAGTATCCAGTTATGTATTCTGCCAGTTTCAACTCCAAACAAAGAGGGGTTGCAGTTTTGATTAATAAAAATGTTACATTTACTCATAAGGATACAGTTACTGACCCAGAAGGCAGATTTGTAATCATTAATATATCCATTCAGAATAAGGACTTTTGTATAGCAAGCATATATGGTCCTAATGTTGACGACTCTTCCTTCTTTCACAGATTCTTCACCTCACTCTCAGCTCACTCTGACTCCACAATCATTATAGGAGGAGACGTCAACCTTGTTTTGGACCCTGAACTTGACAGACTCAGCACAGCAGCAAACCAGCGTACATGGCAGTCTGCAAGTATTCTAAAGCAGTACATTAATGATCTGGGTCTCTGCGACGCTTGGCGCTCATGTCATCCAAACACTAAAGGGTTCACCTTTTTCTCTCCAGTTCATCATTCACACTCTCGTTTAGATTATTTATTAGTCAGTAACTCCCTTTTGAAAGAAATTAAAAGTTCCAACATTCATCCAATTATTATCAGTGACCATGCACCAGTTTCTGTTACTATTTCAAGGGAAGTACCCACACCCTCGGGTTCAACCTGGAGGTTTAATACGTCTCTGTTAAAAGACCAGGAATTTATTGAATTCTTTAAAAAAGAGTGGGAAACCTTCTTAGAATTCAACAATACTTCTGAAATATCACCAAGTATTCTTTGGGAAGCAGCAAAAGCAGTCATGAGAGGGAAAATCATCTCTTATTCAACGCATAAAAAACGCAAAGAGAAAGCAGATTTATTAGAATTAGAAAATAAAATCAAAACTCTGGAGACTGCTTATGCTGCTTCTGCCCAGGAACACATACTGGGCGACCTGAAAAATTTAAAGCTGCAGTTTAATGACGTCATCAATAAACAAACACAATTCCAGATACAAAGGCTTCGACTGGAAAGATATGAAAACTCAAATAAATCTGGCAAATTTCTAGCTAATCAGCTTAAAATTAATAAAAAAAAATCAACAATCACTTCTATTATGGACCAAACAGGGAATGTCACCCATGACCCGGTAAAAATTAATAATGCATTTAAAGACTTTTATCAAAACTTATACACTCCACAGATCAATCCATCAGAACAAAGCATCAACTCATTTCTTAACAATATAAACCGGCCCAAGTTAAACGAAGATCAAATCACAAATTTAGACTCTCCGCTCTCGTTGTCTGAGCTTCATGAAGCTCTGTTACTTATGCCTAACAGCAAAGCACCAGGACCCGACGGCTTTCCTGCAGAGTTTTATAAGGAATTCTGGGAACAACTGGCACCAACGTTTTATAAAACGGTAAAATTTATCAATGAAAGCCAATCTCTACCACCTAACATGAACTCTGCCAACATTATCCTTCTTCTAAAACCAGACAAAGACCCCACGAGTCCTTCAAGCTATCGCCCCATTTCTTTAATTAATGCAGATGTAAAAATTATCTGCAAAGCACTAGCACAGAGAATAGAAAAAGTCACTCCTCACATAATTCACTTTGATCAAACTGGATTCATCAAAGGCAGACACTCGGATGACAATGTCCGCAGACTCGTTAACATAATAGACTTTGCCGCCATCAAAAACCAGGAAATGACTATACTATCACTGGATGCTGAAAAAGCCTTTGACAGAGTAAATTGGAAGTTCCTCATTGCTGCCCTCCATAAGTTTGGGTTTGGAGAATCATTCATCAATTGGATCAAAATATTATATCACAACCCCAATGCATCAGTTAGAACTAATAAACAGACTGCCAACAGGTTTTTTCTTGGAAGAGGAACTAGACAGGGTTGCCCACTCTCTCCTTCTCGTTTTGCTATATTTATTGAGCCTCTAGCTGCAGCAATAAGACAGAATGAGAGCATTAAAGGAATTAAAACCAAACACAGCCATCATAAAATTAGTCTCTATACAGATGACATATTACTGTTTTTAAGTAATTTACATTCTGTAAATGAAACGGCAACAATCATTAATGAATTCTCCTCTATATCAGACTATTCCATTAATTGGAATAAGTCTGTTTTATTACCACTGAACAGTAATGCGGAGCAAGGACTCACAATACCAGTTAAATCAGGCAATATAAAATATCTAGGTATTTATTTTTCCCCCAAAATATCAGAACTGGTGCAGCTAAACTACACCCCATTACTGAAAAACATACAGGACGATCTAACGCGCTGGACCAACCTGCCTCTGTCCCTTATGGGCAAGGTAGCCACGGTAAAAATGAAAATCTTACCCAAAGTTAATTATCTATTCTCAATGATTCCCACACAACCGCCATTAAAATGGTTCAAAACATTAGACTCATCCATATCAAGCTTTCTATGGAACAATAAACCTGCAAGAATTAGTCTAAAAACTTTAAAATCTGCAAAAAGCTGTGGAGGATTAGAATTACCTAATTTCCACAATTACTTTCTTGCAAATAGATTACAATACATCTTAAAATGGTTAAAAAATAATCCAGAAACCAACTCATGGTTAGACTTGGAACAGGCGTTATGTGGAAAGATAAACCTGTCAGATCTTCCATTTATCAGCCAAATAGTTAAAAGACAGGATTGTTTCAAAAGTACTAATATAAATGCCACTTTAACAGCCTGGTGGGAATTTCTCAAAATATCAAAATCATCAATTCAACCGTGCAAAATGACACCCATCTGGAACAACCCAGACATCCTCATAAACAAAAAGATTATCCACTTCCCAGCTTGGCAAGCAGGGGGCATAAAACAACTAGAGCACATAATTATTGATAGAAGATTCATAACTCCCCAGGAACTTCAAGACAAACATGGAATAAATAACTTCTTGGA
>JAUDJI010001121.1:0-11537 GCA_037389245.1 Oryzias sinensis | reverse complement strand
TAGCTCGGTTGGTAAGATGCAGGAAACCCCGGTTCGATTCCCAGGGCGGAATGAACAATTAATGGCAATGGAAATGGGGCAATTACCATAACAATAACGGGCAATTAACATCACCCAGTGAGGGTCCTTGGGCAAGTCCCTTAATGCTAATGCCTACCTCACAACATGAGAGACAATGAACCACATGTCATGCCGGCTCAGACGTCGCCCGGCCAAACAAGGTCTGCGTCAGGTGCTGAGGGACCAAAGCACCCTGATGGAAAGTGGGCTACTGGAACAAGACGGAAATGGACTAGATGTGAGAACAAGGTTCTGTTAGAATGCTACTACTCGAGTAATCCCACCCAGAGGGGTTACATTCAGAGAATGTGGAATGAATGGATGCTTCGAAACCCACAATCAAGGCTAACTGCCAAACAACTGGTAGCCCAGTGCTCTAACATCCACAAACGGCAACTCCTGTCACAACTTGAGATTGAAGCGATACAATACAATGCCACAGGAGAGCCAGAACAACAGGTCATAGAGGAGGTTATACCACACTCCCACCCTGAGATTGGGTACACAGCCCCAACAACCACAATTCCGCTGAGCGAGGCAGCAACTGACCTGAAAGACAAGATCATGTCTACAATGAACACTAGGCAACCCCGACACCAGCTACAACGGTTAAGTGATGTACCGCCTGAAAGTCTACTGGAAACTGTGAATGAAGCATTGAGTGCAATTCCTACCACAACCATCACAGAAACCAATGAACTGGTTTACACTTCAGCACTTGAGATGCTTGGCTATAAGAGCAACCATGGAAGAAAGCAGTACCCACCATGGAAGCAACGGTTAGAGGCCAAAATCAAGGCGACTCGGAAGGATGTGAGTAGGCTGACAGAGGCTCAAAGAGGTACAATGAGAAAGCAAGTACCTAAGAGATACAGCCAGATGTCCATACCTGAAGCACTGGAAACTGCCAAACAAAGGCTCCTAGCCTTGAGCAGCCGCCTAAAGAGGTACACAAGAGACAATGAAGCCAGACGAATAAACAGGCTCTTCTTCAACATGCAAAAGTGTATACTCAGTGGCAGGGTCAAAACAGCCGAGCAGACCCACCAAGGCTGGAAACTGAACAGTACTGGAAAAGTATATGGGAGAAAGAGACAGCACATAACAGCAATGCCCAGTGGCTGGTCTCTCTGAGAGAAGAACATAGCAACCTCCCTGAACAGAATCCAGTAACCATCACAGTGGCAGACATCCAAGAAAGAATCTCAGGTATGAAGAACTGGACAGCACCTGGCCCTGACATGATACATGCCTACTGGCTAAAGAAGCTTACTGCACTCCACGAGCATCTGTCAGCACAAATGAGCCAGCTGCTAAGAGATGGGACTCACCCCGAATGGCTAACAGAAGGGCGAACGATGTCATGACCGGACTACTAGGGAGACCCAGATGCTGGAAACCCGGAAGAAACTCAGGAGACGAGGTATAGTCAGGAGGTTTAATCAGAGAGGGGGTGGAAGTCGTGGATGCAGGAAACGGCTGGGAGCGAGGTGGAGCACCGAGGACGGTGTGAGCAGCCGGTGACGATGGGGTGCGCCGAGGTCGGCGTAGACAGTCTGCGACGAGGTGGAGCGCCGAGGACGGCGTAGACAGTCTGCGACGAGGTGGAGCGCCGAGGACAGCGTAGACAGCCTGTGATGAGGTGAAGCGCCGAGGACGGCGAGTACAGCTTGGAGCGAGAGGTGGAGCCGAGGACGGCGAGAACAGCTTGGCGTGAGGGGAGACGCCGAGGACGGCGAGACAGGAACGAGGCGAGGAACCAGCATGACCAGTGGTGGGATGACCTGAAGGCATGAGACAAGGGTAAGTACAAGGCTTAGAATTTGCAAGAGCGAAGTTACTAGAACTGAGGCCACACGTAAGCACCGGAGTGAGTATAATGGACTGGCGTAGTATGCTGGGATGGATCTCCTTAAGAAGGTCTGCCAGGTGATGAGATGATGCAGGTCAGCTGGTTCCAAAGAGGGAGCAGGGAGGGGGAAGGTAGCAGCCGGACGAACCGTGACAAACGATCCTGATCCAGAAGGATCCCACAAAGGGTGCAGTCCCATCCAACTACCGGCCAATAACCTGTCTCTCCACAACATGGAAGCTCATGTCTGGCATCATTGCAACCAAGATAAATAGGCACATGGATCAATTCATAAGCAACACACAGAAGGGCATTGGTAGAGACTCCAGAGGAGCCAAACACCAACTCCTGGTCAACAGAACAGCCGTTCAAGACTGCAAGTCATGACATACCAACCTGTGCACAGCCTGGATTGATTACAAGAAGGCCTATGACTCAATGCCACACACATGGATCACTGAATGCTTGGAGCTGTACAACATCAACAGGACTCTAAGAGTCTTCATAGGAAACTCAATGAAGCTGTGGAAAACCACCCTTGAAGCCAATGGGAAGCCACTTGCACAAGTGTCCATCAAATGTGGGATATACCAAGGTGATGCTCTGTCCCCACTGCTGTTCTGCATAGGTCTGAACCCCCTCAGCCAAATAATCAACAAGACTGGCTATGGATACCGACTCAGAAATGGGGCCAACATCAGTCACCTCCTCTACATGGATGACATCAAGCTATATGCTAAGAGCGAGCGTGACATTGACTCCCTGATCCACACCACCAGGATATACAGTACTGACATTGGGATGTCATTCGGGCTCGAGAAATGCAGCCGGATGGTGACAAAGAGAGGCAAGTTAGTCCACACAGGAGGGGTCTCACTCCCAGAAGGAACAATAGCAGACATCGAGGACAGTTACAAGTACCTTGGAATTCCGCAGGCAAATGGAAACCTCGAGCAGGCAACAAGGAAAGCTGCAACAGCTAAATACCTCCAACGAGTGAGGCAAGTCCTGAGAAGCCAGCTCAATGGCAAAAATAAGACCCGGGCAATAAACAGCTACGCACTGCCAGTTATCAGATACCCTGCAGGAATAATAAGATGGCCAAAGGAAGAGATACAGACCACGGATGTTAAAACACGAAAGCTCCTCACCATGCATGGAGGGTTCCACCCCAAATCCAGCACCCTGAGACTGTATGCTAGCCGCAAGGAAGGAGGCCGAGGACTAGTGAGCGTAGAAGCTACTATCCAGGATGAAACATCCAAGATGCATGAGTACATCAAGCTCAAGGCCCCAACTGACAGTGTGCTCAGTGAATGTCTCAGGCAATGGAGAGCAGAGGATACAGTGCTGGAGGACAGATCCTCATGGGAGGACCAACCCCTGCATGGGATGTACCACCGGACCATAACTGAAGTGGCTGATATCAAGAAGTCCTACCAATGGCTAGAAAGGGCTGGCCTACAGGACAGCACTGAAGCGCTCATCCTGGCAGCTCAGGAACAAGCCCTGAGCACCAGAGCGATAGAGGCTCAGATCTACCACACCAGACAAGACCCAAGGTGTAGGCTGTGCAAAGAGGCGCCTGAAACAATCCAGCACATAACTGCAGGATGTAAGATGCTGGCAGGTAAAGCATACATGGAGCGCCACAATCAAGTGGCTGGAATAATATACAGGAACATGTGTGCAGAATATGGACTGGAAACCCCAAGGTCAAAATGGGAAACACCCCCGAAGGTGGTAGAGAATGAAAGGGCAAAAATCCTGTGGGACTTCCAGATCCAGACTGATAGGATGGTAATGGCGAACCAACCTGACATTGTAGTGGTGGATAAAGAACAGAGGAAAGCCGTTGTGGTGGATGTGGCAGTGCCAAGCCATGGGAAGATCAGGAAGAAGGAACATGAGAAACTGGAGAAATACCAGGGACTCAGAGAAGAACTGGAGAAAGCCTGGAAAGTGAAGGTGACAGTGGTGCCTGTGGTAATTGGAGCACTCAGGGCAGTAACCCCCAAGCTGGAGGAGTGGCTACAACAGATACCTGGAAAGACCTCAGACCTCTCAGTCCAGAAAAGCTTAAAACTCTGTCAGGGAGATGGAAATACGGACGTCAGATTTAGACGCAGCGTTCACTGCGAGAGTTGAAGCAGAGACTTTCTCTGGGATGATTTTATGAACCCAAACATGGAAACATAATTGCCATGCAGAACTCTTTAACATAATAAACCCGATCTCTCCACATTCTCCGTGTCTACCCAGCAATGTATGTGAGAAATACACAGATACAGCTCCATGTAACTTTAGCTGGTAGCTCCTCCCACAGCAGTGTCAACTATCCCTGGCTGCGGCCCGGGCAGCGCTCAACGCTGCGGAATGCCTGAACGCTACGGAATGTTAACATTAATGCTGTGGTATGCTCACCCCACCCACGTTGAGCCCATCTTCTTCGCATTTTACAAGTTTCCATGTGCAATCTTAGGGAGTTAATCAAATTAAGGCTCAAAAGCGGTACTTTTTGCTTGGTCTCACTGACGCAGAGGAAGTACTGTAAGTGTGGCCAACTTTTATCCTTGGACGCACTTAAAATACGTGCGGGCAATGGAGCAATGTGCACCTTGGATGCATGCTTTACGAGCGGCCAACGTCAATTTCCATCAGTTTTTGTGTTTGATCGCACGTAAAAAATGCAATTAACCGCCTTTAGCATAAGTACAATCTTGCTTTAATGTTGATTTTTTTGTTGCTCCCTTTTATATATGGCTACAGGAGAAAAAAAAGGCAGACTGAACAAAGCTGCTGACTGTGACATTAGTTGTCTCTTGGGAACAAAGTTTAACTGTTCCTGTCATTTATTGATCAATGGTTATATGTAAAATTATATCACGATATAAAATAAATAATTTATTACAAGCAAGTTCCACCAAGATATTGTGTCATAACTGTTGTGTATTTCAGCTGAGTGCATAGTCTCAGGTCAGTTAAACGTGAAAAGTAAAACCCGTGACCCCATGCTAGACATGCATGCGTGGGTTTTCTCCGGGCCTTCCTCCCACCGTCCAAAAACATGCTTTATAGCTAAATTGGTCACTCTAAAGTGTCCACAGGTGTGAATGTGAGAATCAGAAGTATTTTAATGATCCCAAACGTGGGAAATTTGTGCGTTACCATAGCAGGAAACATAAGAGAAAATAAAATATTTAAAAAAAATTTTTTTTTTAAATATAGCAGAAATGTAAACAAGAGTGTATGGCTGTGTGATTGTAGTCCTGCAAAAGACTGGCGAACTGTCCAGGATGTCTCCTGTCTTCACCAGCAAGTGGCCGAGGTTAGGCTCCAACAGCCCATGAACACAAAGGGATGAAACAGAATAGAAGATGAATGAATGTAATGCTACAGTTAGATGGCATTACAATATACAATACACATATAAAAATATAGAAATTAAAACATTTTTAAAAAAAACGCAGACACTGCGATTTACTGTTCCTCAAAACACACATACACCTTACAGGCAAAATAAAGGACTGTATTTTGCACCATTTTGCTGCCTGAATGGTGTCATACAGTAAAGCGTCTTCTTCCTGCATAGAAAAAAAAAGGTTCATTAATAAAGTAGATACTGGAGATGCACAGACGGTACGTTCAGAGGGATCCACACATTCCTTCCTGTCCCACTGCTGGTCTTCATGTCACCTTCCCCTACAAAGAGAATAGAATGACACTAAAAAAACATCCTGGACATCCCACCTATTAAACTTTTATAATAATTACAATATTTCTATGAAGAATCTCATTCATCCAGGTGGATTCCATCATAGTAGTTGGTTTAAAGGTTGTCATCTGGACTTGGTTTTTAAAGTTGAAGACGTTTCACCTCTTATCCAAAAGGCTTTGTCAATTCAGAATTGAACAGGTTATATGACAGACAGAGCCCGGTCCATTAACTGGTGCGTTCACGGAGCTCCAGTACTTAGAACTCCAACAGCCACACAGCCCAACGTAGTCCACTATTATATTTTCATGAGAGAGAAAAACCGTCAAACCGACCCTAAAACCGCCCAAATTATGCATACCCGCCCAAAGCCACTTTTGCTCGCAAATTTAGATCCAAAACCGCCCAATCTGGCAACACTGGTCCTAAAGATGTTTCCTAGAAACAGCAATGAAAAGCCAAATGGGATTTTTTTCTTCTTGGATCGTTTGTGTCTTCAAAAGTTTTCTTTCATAGTAAATCTATTCCTTTGTTCTGGTTAAAGAAGTGAAATGAAGAGTGGGTATTTGACCCACGGTCATTTCCTCCAATGGTGTATAGGGAGATGTTGCAGCAGGTTTCTCTGAGGACAACATCGGTACGTGTAAGCACACACACAGACACAAAGTTAAAGCCATTAAGGCCGGATGATGCAGCAGGAAACATCACATTCATACTTCGAAGCTTAGTGATCTTTTTTTTTTTTTGTATATATTTCGTTAAAGGTTCTCATTCAGTCTTGGATTGTCAGTCATTTTGTAAAGGTTTCTGACTCCAGAATTATTTCTTGACTGATTACATCCAGATTGTTTGCAGAAATAGTCTTCTTGTTATTCTGGTCACTGAAAAGCTGGGGGGTCATCATTTCTTTGGGGAGACTCCTCGGCCCACCGTCCGCTGAGAAAATCTGCTTTCAGAGTAAAGCTGAGCAATAAACAGGAAAAAGTGCTGTTGGTTCTACAATTTTAACTCTATTTTTTCGAAAGCTTATGTTATTTGTTGAAGGTATGGATGTATCCTGAAAAAGCTCCCTTCTTTTCTGTTGTTTCAAAGTCCTTCAGGAAATCTGCGTGACCCTTTCTGCTTCATGTCCGTGCTGTTTTTTCTGGATTTGGACATGGTCTGACTCCAGCTGCAGAAGATGGAAGGTTGTTTTACACGAAGATGCTCCTGTCTGCTGTTTTTGAAGTTGTTTTTGCTAAACCAGTTCTGAACTCGTGTAGACTGTGGGACTGAGCTGCACTGCCCTGCAGCACTCAAAACACGAGGGATCGATTCCCTGCATCAACAGCAGACAGGCTTCCAGATATTTTCTCGATCTTATGTTTTTAAAAGGTTCATGATTAGCTGCTTTATTGTTTCCCCCTGTTTTTCTTGTAAAAATTATTCATAATTCTGTTTCTTTTATATAGAGATTAGAAATACATTTGTTTTTGGTAATTCAAACAAAATTAACTTATTTAAAAAATGAGAAGATCTGCTTTGATAAAACACAATGCTACTGTAAAAAGATGCATGCATGTGATGCTTTTCATGCAGACACGGTTCTGTAATGAAGTCCAGATCTCTCCACCCCCTGTGGGTTGCAAACACTGCTTTACATAAAATACTTTGTCCTGAATGTTTATTGTGTTTGCTGAGGCTTCCCCTGTGAGGAAGCCTGTGTGGAGTGACGCCGCAACCTGTGAGCCATCAGTGGTTTGAGCAGTCAAACACATTGTCTCTTCCATCAGTTTTGTTAATCTTTGAGTGTTTTTTTTGCAATTGAATTTGAGTTTCAGTGCATTATGGAATCGGCTGGAGTTTGTGCACGTGATGTTTTCTGAGTTCTTGCTAGCAAACGTCTCCTTCTGGCTGAGCTCTGAGCATCCTTCCTTCCATCCACTTGGGAGGTGGACGCCCTGTGGGATCTGGACAGCGGGGAGATCCTGTCTTTCAGCATCAGGAACCAAAGCCCTGAAAACACACACAAACCCATTTCTGAGGCCTCTCACTCAGCAGCCCCCCTCGCTCCCTCCCATCATGCCTTGCTTGGCTGTATTATGACAGGTGGAGTGTCAGTCACCCCAGCTGGACTTCCTAACCAACATCCACATTCAGACTTGTTTTTGGTCGTTTTGTACACATCCTTACAAAAAGGGGAGCAAGGTGACATCAGAAGATCGGTAAGAATAACTGAAAAAAAAAAGAATTGGAGAAAGAGGCTTGACACCTGATTTAGAAGAGGTTGAAAGAAGTAGAGGACGAGAATTTGAGATAAAAGTGGTGAAGAGAATGAGCAATGAAGGGGGACAAAAACTCCCCTGATGGTGAGGAGACAGTGGGTCTTCAGTAATCCCATGAGCAGCCTTCGTCTAACGTCAGACTGAAGAGTTTGATTTTTGTTTAAAAAAAACTGAACAATTAACCAAGTTTTCTAGTTTTACTGATAAAAACTGTGAAATGCAACACAAACATGTTTCTTCATTCATGTAGGAGGCATTCATGTTCATGTCCTGGGGGGTTCAGTTTCAGCAGCTGCTGTCTGCCTGCAGCACCAATGCTGCATTGTTACTTTGGAGCTATGAAAGAGTGAGCTGGTAGCAGAATCTTTTCCACCAGTTACTAATTTTTTAGTCAGGGGGGAGGTTAGCATAGTCCCTGTGCCAGAAAATTCCAGATTTGAATTTCCAATCAGATTTCCTATGAAGAATGTTCTGATGAGGAGCCAGAAGAGACGAGAACGAAACACATTTGTCTAAAATCTGCTTAACTTTCAAAGATTACATTTTTTTTATCTCTGTCTTGCTAAGTTGGAATAACTGCAGTTTTTAAAAAGTTTTTTTTTTTTTAACATTTGCATATGTAGAATATATTGTCTGAACAAAGGTTTTCAAATCCTAACAACACATTACCTGTTCAATCCTTGTGTGGCCTGGAGACCCTGACAGAATGTGCGACTGAATGAAATGCTTTACATCTGTGTTGGTTTGTATGCAGACGTATGTGCGTGTGAACTGTAGTTGTATTGTGTGCACATTGACATGTTTGTGTGTAAGGATATTTAGAGCCAACAGGTATGTTTGAAACATTTGAGTGTGTGTGTGTAGACAGGCCCCGCCCCTTTTAGGGTAACATTTACACCCGACAGTTATGATGATAAACTTCCAGTAACTTGTTGCTTTATGATTCTATACCCCGCCCCTTTCCCATTTCTTTTCTGCCCCCAACCCAAAACTTCCTCTCTAACATCCCTCGCTCTGCTTTACCGTCTGGTCCAATAAAAAAAGGATGCAAACATGATCAATATGAATAAAGTTTAGCTAAATTACAAAAGGGGTTTATACAAATATACACCTTGTGTGTCAGAAGATTCATAAGCCCTGTTGTAGCAGTAAAATATGTCCAACACAAGAGGGCTTCAGCTCTCATCTGTCTGCTCAGCAGCTGGACAGGACAAGTTAAAAAAAAAATCATAATTATGCTACTGAACACAAACAAACTCGCGCAATGAGTCATGGCGACGGATGAGAACACGGATTCACAGCAGATGAATTTAAATTTCTGCCACGGCAGTAGCCCTCATCATTATCAATCAAAGTCTTCTTCAGGCCTTGGAGCGGCGAGCTCCTTACACGTGGGAGGGGCGACGGATGAAGCCATATTGGGAAATGGTGGTTGGTGATTTTACAGAGGAGCTGTGGATCCAAAAATTCCACATGACATGCCCAACTTTGGATGAGCTGTGAGGTGCTGCGGGACCTCAGTTCCCAAGACGGCCAGTTCCTACCAAGAAGGCCATTGCCATCACTGTCTGACTCATTTAAATTGAAAAAAGTTTTTTCTTTGCAGTTTTGTCAAATACGTCAAATATGTGGCTTTTTGACGTCAATGCTTATTTTCATGAATGTGAGTTTTTTTGAAATTGTAGTGTCCCCATTCATTTCATTGATTTATCATCGAATTATTATCATAACCAATTTTTCAACCAGTGTCCTGTGATTCATTAATGTACTGTGAAAGATGGTCAATTGTATTATGAGAAATTATTCACCCATTATTTCACCCAAATGGTCTCTGAAACATTTACCATTGGCAGGATACCACCTCTCTGTTCATCCAATCAGGCTCAAGTTTCACACTGATGACAAATCACAAAATACTTTTTCTTTGTAATTGTTTGATTCTTCTAATAATGCCTATGTATTGTTAACTTAGACTACAAATATTATTTTAGATTTTTGGTTGATGATGTGCCTTGTCATTTTTCATCAACGAAAAACACAGGTCTACGACAACAGGATTGCTGGCATTTTGACTGAGGAGGTCTTGAAGAGCATAAGAGTAGAACTTAGTGCTTTTTGAATTCCGTGTTCCAAACCCGCTGAATCCCTGTGAATGGTGTCACAGAGTTCCTGGAGCCTATCCCAGCTACTGTTGGGCAAAGGCAGGGTGGACCCTGCGCACCGTGGCAGGTTGCCAGCCTGTCCCAGGGCCACATATAAAAACACACACAAAGTTTAGAGTAACTTATGAACCTATGAAGTATGTTTTTGGGATGTGGGATGTGCCCAGACAAAACCCACCCATTCAAGGACAACATGCAAACTCCATGCAGTACGATCCCGGCTGGGATTCGAACAAAGAGATCCTCAATGTGGCATTGGACTGCAAACCACTACCCCACTCCGCAGCCCTGTGTTGTAGCAAGCGTCATCTGCATTTACTTGTGACAAAGCCACAAAAAGACCCTGAAATGTGTATTCACCTTTGGTAAAAGGGAACACAAAGGTGCACCACCTTGTTGTCTATCAGTCAGCTGTTTGTTGTTATTTATCTCTGCAGCAACTGTTTGTCACTGACTGGTATGCAGCAAACGTCACTTTACAAATGAAGAAGAAAAAGAGAAGCATGAGAGGGCTTGCACAAGAGGACTGACCTCTACTGGGTGGCCAGGAAACAGAAGCTGGAGGTTTCTGCACATGCACAAACCCACACCAGCAGCCATACAAATCCACCTCCTGCCCGTCTTTGCTCCTCTGAAACGGTTTGTCCCGTCAGTCAGGCGTGGGAGAACGCAGCAGCCCGAGTCCTCAGATCTGACACACCAAAGAGCTCGGCCTCAGCACCTCAGGAAATAATAATGAATATGGAATAATAGTCTGTATTTTGTTCTGCAAATGCAGCCAGATGCAAAACGGGGAGGGCAAAAAAAATCAAGAGCAGATGTTGGAGAAACAAGAGGTCTCAGTGAGTGTGAGCAGCCGGTGTGCCCTGCAAACATGTTGTAACCTTACCCTGCTTGGAGCATAATCACTTGTAGCATGGATATCACCATTTTATAATGAGGCAAGGTATAGAATGGTGGATCTATGCAGCTGTACCCTGGGAAAGTTTGGCTGTTGAGGAAGCAGCCAGACACAACACCTCTCAATCAACTGGTAGATCCCAGACAACAAGGATAGCACACATGTCTGACACATTTCTGAAGCTTACTGTAAATGAGGTGGTGGGAACACGTGCTGCATGCTGCTCTGGGCTCTGACACCACTGTCATGCAGTGCAATGCAATCGTCTGGTCAAAGCTCTGCAAAGACCCGGGCAGTTCAGCATTCACTGCACAGTAAGAGGTCCAACCGAAGTTCAGGGTATGTGAAGGTTCAATGCCAAACAGTGTAAGGAGCCATTGTCCACTTGGGACATTTTATTGCAACAGAAAACCAGGATATTCTGACATCCTGTGGCTAACCCTTATCAGAAAATGTTGGCCTGCGACAATATCCAAAACTGAAAATTCTGGAAAGAGTTTTCTGAATAATTTCTGAACTGAAAACAAAAATGTTTCTGAAAAAAAAAAAAAAAAAAAAAATATATATATATATATATATATAT
>JAUDJI010001120.1:0-11539 GCA_037389245.1 Oryzias sinensis | reverse complement strand
ATGGATGGATGGATGGATGGATGGATGGATGGATGGATGGATGGATGCAATACAGAGATTCATAAAGGATCATAAAAAAATAGATGAATTTAACTGCTCAACTTACTGCTCAAATTCAAAATGACCTTTATTTTTAACAACTATAAAGCACATAGAATAACCTTTTTTTTTTAATCTTCACAAAATTCTGTGTAACCAAAGGAGAATAACATTGATAAATCATATAAGTAAAATGCTGCATTTTTATCTTTTTCCATCAAATAATGTGTTCAGTATTTGCTCTTCAAATCAGAAACTCAAATCCCGCGTTTACTTCTCCCCCTCTCCTGTCTGCCCTGCTGAAAACAATTCAAAAGTTCCATTAACCACAGGGGCATCTGGATATATACTGACTTATTTATGAATCAACATTACTGAGGCACACGAGAGTGCTTACTTTTGAAAGCGTTCAATTTGAGTAAAGATCTAACTTAAAACTAAATGCAGTGCACATTGAAGCACAATTCCATTGTAGTGACAGAGTTGGCGGGATTGTCCCCATTCAGTCACAATTACACAAGCCATCAGGATGCCTGAATGGAAGAGAAAAGACCATAGCCACTTCAGTATTTTTTAATTATTAACTGTATTATTATCTTTTTTCAAACGCTGCTTGAGCCCAGACTGTGCCATTGCATTAGCTTTCATACATGTCTAATGCTACAGAAAAAACAAGGCATGTGACACGCGTTCAATGGAGTTCACACTGGACAACTAGGGAGGGGCTTCTCCTTCTTTTTCCTTTTCTACTGTTTACTAGAGCTTGTCTGCCATTTAAACCAAATTAATACTACACTACTAAATCAGAGTCCCCGGTTAGACAAAGCTTGACCTGGTTTAACTTACACAACAGAACACACAAACAATAGTGTGTTCAAGAACCCTAGTTCAGCGCATTTTTGAAGATGCGACACATGCCAGGTGTTAACGTAACAAAAAGCTGAAGGATGAAAAACATTAACATTTATGAGTTATTTTAAAAATAAAAAAAAACATATGTTACATAAAATGGTTCCAGGCTTCATAGCATAACAATTTTTCTTTTTTTTCTTTGTGAAAATCTCATGACTGCACCTTTCTGCATTTTGTTGGGTTTCTGCAGCATTTTTGGACTTTCTCAGAAACACACACTTACATGTTATCATGAAGCAGACAATAGCCCTCTTTTTTACCACACACAAAAACCCTTCTCATTCTTCCATGGCGGCTCATTCCAGCTCTTGCTTTTGGCTGTGATGGCGTCTATTTTTTCTTCCTTTCACACTGATCCAATCTTCCATATTAATCTGGTTAATGGGTCCAGTCTTTGCGCAGCTGAGCAAAGCAAATATCTTAGTTCCACCTTGCAAATGGCAAACACTTTTGATTTTAAATCACTGCTCCTTCACATCCATGCTTGGCCTCTTACTGAAACTCTGTATGATAACTACAACAACCTCCTGATTCTGGAGAGAATACTCACTCAAAAAATGAAGTGTTTTTTTTTTTTTATTCATGAATGGTTGATGACACAGCCAAATTCCCTTTGGAAATAAAAATCTTTGATTTATTCACACTGGTTTGATTGGGTGGCCCTTTCAGAGCTCTTTATTAATTAGTAGCTGAATAGAAGTAAATGGTAGGGTGGAGTGCATACCAGAAAGGACTTGTGGGGGTGGGCACTTATGTTTTTCTTTAATTATCTTGCTAATGTGGGCATTTGAGGAGACATGAAAAGGATCAAAGAGCACTTCTTTTAAAGTCAACTCAACAAGGGCAATGTGGCATGACTTTTTCCATCACTTGTCTGTTTTTAATTCACTAAAGAAGTACCTCTCTGATTTTAGGTGCTTGTTTCAAACCCTCTTGCTGGAACAAACAGCCTTTAATGTGGGCTATTTTATGTTTTTGGTTTTAAAAATGTTCAAAATCCAGAACTTATAGGCATGACCTAAAAGCGTGTCTGATTGTGGTGTGGCTTCTGGTCCTTGCTCTCGAGCGCTGGCCTTCTCCAAATTCCATCTATGGGTGAGCCTAGTCAGGCCATGGTAACAACACTCCTTGTGGACCCCCACCTTCCTGGGGTGTCTTGGTCCTGGGCAGGGGTGGCTCGCCCCTGCCTTGCTCTCACCTGGATCAACCTTGGACTGGGTGAGCGGTAGTCTGGAGCGTAGGGCGGGTCTCCCTTGGGGTGCCCTGGCTCGGGGTTGGGGGATGCCCAGAACTCCTGGGTGGCGGTGGGGTCCTTGTTGTGGGCTCTGGGTGCTCTCCTGGGGCGGGACCCCGTGTTGGGCCCTGCCGGGGTTCTAGGGGGGCTGCTCTCCTAGTGCCGCTGCTAGTGTGGCGGGGGTCTTGTCCTCCATGTTGGCAAGAAGGGCAGGTGGTACGTGGAGTTGGAGAGAGGAGTGGAGAGACCAGGAGGGAATGGAAATGTGAAGAAGATCAGAAATGTAGGGTGAAGCCAGGTAATGGAGTGCTTTGAAGGTTATGAGGAGAATCTTGAAACTAATCCTTTGTTTTACTGTATGGGAAGCCAGTGTAGATTTTGGAGAACTGGTGTGATGTAGTGGGATAACGGGGTCCTGGTGATGATGAGGGGTGCAGAATTGTGGTGAAGCAGCAGTTTCTTGAGAGATTTATTGGGCAAGCCAAAATTACAGGGAATTACAGTAATCGATTCGAGAAGTGACAAGACTATGAACAAGTACAGCAGTTGTATGAGGGGCTAGAGAAGGGCGGAGACGAGATATATTGCGGACGGAGTGGGTGATGTTATTAATATGAGATTGGAAAGAAAGTGAGCTGTCAAAGATGACACCCAGACTCTAGAAGATTTTAGAAGAACATAAAGACCCACTCGAGCACAGGTGCGATCTCACCTTTGCACAAATAGTTTGAGTGATTAAATGAAATATTTCACAAGGCCGGAGCCTTTCCCGGCCACTTGTGGGTGAACGCAGGGGACATCCTGGACAGGTCTGTCACAGGACCGGCAGCCCTGTGACCCCGAAAGGGACAAAACGGAAGAAGATGACTGAATGAATGAATCCCATGGGTCGGTCCGAATGCACGTGTATGTATGTGTGAACATCAGTTGTATTGTGTACATGTTGATATGTTTTGTGTGTGGGCATTTTTGTTGGGTGTGTGTGTGGACAGGCCCCGCCCCTTTTTGGGTTTATTTTGCTTAAAAGCCTGACTATCTTTTCTGTCCGGTCCAACAAAAGACTGTTACAGATATGAGTAAGATGAATAATGTCTCGCCTAAATTACAAAAGGGGTTTATTTAAATATGCACCCAGTGTGTCAAACATTTCATAACCCCTATTGTGACAGTAAAATATGTCCAACACAAGAGGCTTTCAGCCCTCATTTGTCTGCTCAGCTGTTGGAGAGGGCAAGTTAAAAAACAAACAAAAAACAGAAGCCATAGTAAAATAGTTCCTCTTGAAACTGTGAAACAATTCACAATCCCACTCTTTCTGCTTTTTTAATTTCCTTTTAATCTCCTGTGGCAAGTTTGTATTTCAGTCGCACCTCTAAACAGTCAATTGTACAACAGCTTGAATGAAGTGGGAGGTTTGGTTGTCTTAAGGTTACACAATGTGGAGAGAAAACAGGTATAATCCTATACTTTTCCAATCATCTGAGAGGTTACTGACATTTCTTTTTGGTAAAATTCGCTCAAAAAAGTTCAAAAACATTTTTGGTGGCATGAACACAAACAAAAATAAATGTGTGTCATCTCTGCAAATCGTTTGAATTGTGTTATAGTCTTCCCCTTTCATTTTTTCCCCCTCCTCACTTCTGTTCAAACGTGCAATGTCATCCAAGCTGCCTTATTCATAGAGCAAGGAAGATCAAAACCAAGTGCACATCATCTGTTCTGCTTTGGTTCAGATCTAATGAGCTCAAAAAACAGCTGCTCACGTGGCTTTGTTTTTTTTTTTTTTTTAATAATTGATGTGTTGGGCTAGTGACTACCACTTGGGCAGCAATACCAGCCTAGGACAGACAACATCTGACAGGATGCAGTTATAACGCACATCTGCAGTGATGTAAAGAAAAAAGATTTCTGTTCTGTCACCGACATTTCATGTTCACAAAATATTTAACGGCTCGTTTACTTTACTCCTTGATGAATTGCGTTGAGATCACTGCATGTTTCTGTTGCATATGCTCTACATTAGACGTCATCTAAACAGAAGTGAGCTCATGATCACATCTGTGTTTTACCCCTGGAAGCATCACTTTTCTGCTGGCTCTGTGAGGAACTCATTATCCTTCATCCTATTCCCAAGTGACAGCTCACATACATTCTACTGACGCTGTCCCTTTTTTTGGTGTCTTCTTGCTTCCCGTTTGTCTTTCGGAGCTGACAGCAACGAAATCCTCTACAAATGAAAATATGTTAAATTATGCCCTTTTAGTTATGTATTTTCAGAGCAAAAGGCACTTCTGAGCAGTTCTTGATGTGTAAGTGGTGCTTGTATGTCAAATGCATTAAAGTTTACTCAGGAGTAAAATTGTGTGTCTGGTTCTCTGGAGAATTTGTGAGCGTTCAATATATTTTATTTTCAAGAATATTGTGGCCCTATTTGATAATCACATAGATGTATTCATTATTAAGGTAAATTGCCCTTATTGAAACTATACATGAGGATAAAATCCCATATGGTCACAAGCTTGTTTCTGTGGTTACCAAGTTGTTTATTTAATATTTGCAATCTGAATTTACTTTAGGTAAGCAGGTTGCAAATAAAATCTCCAAAACTATGTCCGCCTTCCTCAGATGGGCCACATAGCCATAAAGGTGACCATGAAGGTTAGAGTTGTGTGAGCACTTTTGTTTGTTTTTTCCATTGAGTTCTTGGTTTTGGTCATGTTCTATTTGCTGCTTTCCCTCCGTCTGCCAGTCACACCAGGTTTAGGTCATTCACAGCTGTATTGATTCAGTTTATTGTCCTCAATATAGTGTAGGCGTCTGGTTTTCAATTCTTCCTGCTCAGGTCACCTCTTTTGTCACATTTTTGTTTCTCTCTCTCATTTTTGTCATGTTCAAGTTTAGTTAATAAACAATTATTCTGCCACCCAGCCTGGTCTCCTGTATATTGGGTCCTACACCATCAGTTCCTGACAGGCTTGTATCAGAATGTTAAAGTGTGGAATAAAAGGACTATGGAACAAGGTTAGAGTTTAAAGCCGGATAAAATGAGATCAAATTTTACTTATTAACTCTGCTTGGGCAAATTTAAAGTTATCCTTAGGTTGTGATGAATTAAAACGCAGGAGCTTGGTGATAAGATAAAACTACTGACAGTATAAATAGACGACATGTGGGTTCATAATGCCATCCAGGGAGGCTCAGTGATGATGCCAGGTTTTGGGCATCATGGCCTCTTCCATCTTCACCACACTCCAGCCCTTTTCTGACAGTAGGCTAAGAAGGAGGCCAAGTCTAAAGTGTGCAAATAATGCGTGTCATAACCATCCACCACATGCACAAATTGCTAGGAGTGATTTTAAGCTGCAATGCCTTTAAATTAAACCATTGTCCCAATTTTCTGCAATAACCAGGAATTTAGGGTGCTTTAGTTGGAAACTTGAGTCTATGGCCGGCTTTACACTGTAGATCTTGATGCCCATATCTGATTTTCTGACTATATCCGAATTTTTTGACGACCCGCTTACATCATCTTTTAAAAGTGACCCGTATCTGATTTTTGCATTTACACTATACAATGCTGAAACTATCAAACGTAGACGTTCTGAGGACTACGTAGCAGTATTTGCGCCCTCCGCGGACCTCTTTCGGACTTTTGTGATTGCGGTTTTCATGGAGGCAAGGCGGGGACGGAAGGAGGCGTTGCCCTGGGCGCTGGTCGGCCGTCTTATGTGCTTTCTCTGAGTTTTTTTTTATTTTTTTTTTTTTTTTAACTTGTCCTGTCCAACAGCTGGGCAGACAGATAAGAGCTGAGGGCCTCTTGTGTTGGACATATTTTACTTTAACAAGAGGGGTTATTAATCTTCAGACAAACCAAAGGTATGTCTGAATAAACCCCTTTTGTAATTGAGCCAAACTTTATTAATTTCAATCATGTCTGAAAATCTTTGGTGTTGGACCGGACGGAAAAGGAAAGAGGGGAAGAAGAGAGAGGGACGATAGAGAGAGGGGGGGTAGGGGGTGATAATAGGAGGGGAAGGGGGATAAGACCATGAAGCAGCATAAAGCAACAAGTTTACTGGTTGTTAATCATTATGGTAAGGTTCAAATGTAGTACAAAAAGGGCGGAGCCTGTCCACACACACACTCAAATGTTATAAACACACCTGCTAGCTGCAAAAAATGTCCACCTGTCGACATGTATACAAAACAGATAGTGTTCACACGCATACTTATGCCTTAAAACCAACTAGTGTGAAATATTTCAGTCATTCAGTCATGCAAACTGTTAGTGCAAAGGTGAGCTAACACCTGTGCTCAAGTGAGTGTTTATGTTCTTCTAAAATGGATGGTGGAACGTGGAAAGAAGGAGGGAGAGTGCCCAGCCATCATCCTTTCTCTGAGTTTTGAATTAGGAAGTGTTTGCAGACGTTGTGCTGAACTAACAGTTTGATCCAAGTGTTGAACCTTTCCTGCGCGATGACTTCTCTTTTCTGACCGCGGTCAGAAACACACGGGAGATTTCCTCGGGGTTCTCTTTTCCGTTCTGAACCCTCAGCCTCCAGAGTGGGCTAAGAGACTCCAAAACTTTTGGGGGAGACACCTTATTTTTAATTTACGGTTCTCCGACAGTCCCACGCTCCGCGCTCACACCCCCGCGCTCACAGGAGAGAGGGGGGGCTCTCTCCTTACACACACACACACGCACGCATGCACACGTGCGCACGCTCACACACACACACGGTCCCCATCATACACGCCCCCCATAGAAATAAACGGCTCCTAGCCTGTTCCATAGCAACGGTGTCCCGCTTCATTAGTTACCGTTTGCGTCCCTACCGGGACCAGACCGGAAATAACAGCGGCTTCCAACTACGGTCTGAAGCCTGAGGCTGAAAGGTAACACGCTGACAGCAAAATCAGCGCACAAAAAGCACCTTCATAAGTCATGTGATCTCAGTTGGTGGTGTCCTGAATGTGTCACTGAGGTACGACTCGCATTTACTGGGGAATATCTGATTTGTCTGTTTACATGGCACACGCAAATGCACGAATCCGATTCGTTTCTGATTTTCCACATATGAGAGAGGCCTGTATCCGATCTGAGAAAAACGGAATCCATGCGCTTTTGTCCTGCTTACACGTTCACCGATCATATCCGATCTGTGCCACGTGAGAGGAAAAAATCGGAATTGGGTCACTTGAACCTTGCAGTGTAAAGGCGGCCTAAGAGACAATCTGTAACTTGGCAACAATGTTTTCTTGATATGGGATTAAATTTATACTGAACAATAATCCAGTATTGGGCTCAAATTTAAGTGTTACTGAATATGTGCCACCAAATAAGTCCAGCATCTCACTAGTGTGGCCAAAGCTTGGGATGATTTGGAAACAAAGTTAAGTATGCAGATCAGTCGTATAGTGTCTACTAAAGGGAGAATTGTGTGCAATAATTCCTCTGCTATTTACTCGACAATTGTGCAAATGCTATTTGCCATCTAGGTTTGAGCTTAAACTTGTCAAGAGATCGTGAAGAGTTTTAGAATAACCTTTATTTTCTCTGTAATTATGAAACGTCTAGTCACCAGCTCCTACAGTCGTCTTTCTTTCTATGAGTTAATGAATGAAGCCAAGAATGCTTTATTCTTACATGTTTGTTGTTGCTGAAACATACAACCTAAATACAGACTTTAAAAGATACATGTTTAAATTGAGTCTTTTTTTCATTAATCAAATGAATGTCCTATCTTTAATGATATTCCTTTACTCTCTAAATTGAGGTAAATATTTAGAATTAGTACATGATGGTAAAGATAACGTTTCTACATGTGGCTACAATTTTCTATACTAGTTTAAATGAGAAATGCAAATTTCAATATGCAACAAAACAAGAAGTGGGAATGTTCATACCCTGTGACAGTTGGGGCAAATGTAGACAGAAGGTCAATGTATGATTTCATTAATGTTGGGGGGAAAGTGTCAGCGTTACTTCACTGAGGTCATGGAATCCTGACATTTTAACTACGGCCTCTGGCTGTCAGATGAAACTATTGCTGCATGAAATATTGTTCATTCTGTCAAATTGTATTAAATACATATTGGCAACTGTGAAGAATAGTTAGAAACTGCCTTTAACTTTTATTACACTAATGGTTTAAACTTAATTCACTCAGCATGTATTGTCATCTCAAAATTATATTGCATCCTAAGACAGCACAACCAAGCTATTGTCCTCACAGTTTCTCCTCATCCTCCCTTTTTCTGTGCATGTGTTTTCTGCTGACCAGGCCTCAGACTTATCTTCACTTTAGCCTTGGAGCTTCCCTCCAGCAGTAACCTGTGGGCGTGATTTTCACATGAAGATCCTCAGACCATCTTCTGAATATGCAAATGCAGGGTTTTTATACCAAAGCCCATCCCTGAGCTCGTTGGTTCGGACTTTGAATGTACCATGTACTTCTGTCTGTCCCCTTCGTGTTTGGACGAAGTAAAACCTCCACAAAAGCTAAGTAACTGTCTCTGAGTCATTATTCATTATTTCTGTGTGTAAGAAACTGACGGGGTAACGAACCTAAAAATATTCCTATTTTACAGTCCTTTCTAGAAAATCCAGTTTCCTCACAGCAACATATTCCTGTTATAGTGGAAACTTGCCTGAAGCACACGAATTTGGTTTGTGTTAGGCAAATAACCTTCATATTACCTTTGTACCAATTTTAAAAGAGAACAAAGGATGGTTTTGTTCTGTGATAAGTTGATGATCTGTCAATCTGTCTCTTTTAAAGTATTTTATTTATAAGATAACCACAGAAACAATCTTTAACCATTTTTTTTAACATCTACAAAGCACCAATCAAAAGCTGAAGCAAAACACTTTACGACATTAATCGAATGTAACTCACAGAATCAAGCACAAGGACAAAAAAACAAACCAACACATTTTTTTAATAAAAATTAAAAAAAATATGAACACGTGAAAAAGAGTGTGGGGAAGCAAAAGCCTCAATTGTTGTACTTTACAATAATGCTTTCTGTCACTTTCATGTTTGTAGAGCTTCACATAAACATAATGTGTCACCTGCTAAAACAAAATAAATAGGTTGTACAGACTGAACACAAAATACCTTCACACATAAAGAGATCGTCAAGTCCAAAATTCTTTATGTCTGACAAATTATGGACATGTCTTGCTGGACTTGTTTGAATGTAAATATAGGCAGAGTTTCTCTTATTTATTTATTTTAAATCAGCAATGCCTCTTGTATAACATCTTTTTACCTTCTGAGAGACGCCTAATTCATTTCTGATCAAAAAAAGTCTTTCTGGTTGAGAAAACTAACCTTTTCTCAATGGCTGTGTCCCAATTCTCACCCTAACCCTTAACTAACTAGTATGTAGACAATGTAGTACCCTGGAGTTTAAAAGCTATTTGGACACCATACTTACTATTTTTTTTTAAACTAAGCATTTTGCGACGATCATTCATGAATCCACTGTCTTCTTAAGGTAAAATCTTTGATGGTTCATTAAAAAAATGTTTCAATTCACTTACTTGAAAAATTAGTTCAAGCGCAATGCATTGTGGTCTATATCTCCCAATCTAGTGAGCATTGAAGCACACTGGTTTTTCGCAGAGACTTCTGGGAAATTTCTAGGGCACTTTTTTTTACCATTTTTTTTGGAATGGTAGATTCATACAGCACTACAAAATGGCAACCGCACTATAAAGTGCACTGTGTAGTAAAGGAATTCGGGTACAACCAATGTTTACGTATATGCTACAGTATAAACCAATCACATACAATGACACAACAACCCCATTTCTAACTTTCTGCCATCTAAATACATTTTTTAATAATTATGAATAATTAATAAAATCATATCTATTATTAAATTTTATAGTTGGTCATATTTTAAACCTTAAATTTTATTCCAAACTTCCCTTTTTTTACCCTGCAGTTTTAGACACAGAAACTTGACTAACAAGCCATTTTAATCCTTGAAGTATGTTCATTTGGTGAGGCCAATACCGATTTTTTTTTTCAAAAATACAACAGTTTCGCCTCATCACCTGGAGCACCTTATATATGGATTAATTTTACTGCAAATAAGGTTGATTGTTATTGTGAAATAAACGCTGATGCGGTTAATATGTAGCTGTATTGAATTGTGGCTTTTTTACGTGTTACTAACAAGATTTGGAATTAGTGTACCCACAGTAACCTTTTTTATATTAGTCTGTTTTTTTTACGTGTTTTTTATGTGTTGCAAACGAGGTTGGGAGTCACAGATATTCCTAATATACTAACGTGGCTAATATGTAGCGTGTTACAAAAGGTTCCAGAATCTGACTGATTGACAGACTTATCTCTGACTCTTTTGTCTTTCTCAATACGCCTTACAGTTCGGTGTGGCTTATATATGACGTAAGTTCAAACATAGACTTTTCTTTGACGGTGTGCCTTACAATCTGGTGCACCCCAAAGTGCGGAAAAATACACTAATCAATCTATCATCTCATAAAAACAGTGTGGTATTTTATCATTATCTAAGTTCAGCTCAAAATCAATTAACCATGAAACCTGTTTACCAGAAGATGTGAAGAAGTAGTGAAACCTCGACATCCGTTAAGCCGTCATGAAGGCCAACAGGTGGCACTTATAGAAGCAAGAACTGGTGTCTGTGAGTCCACCCATCTGAAACTCTGTGACATCCTTGTTAGCAGGGTGATAAAAAGAGAATATGCTTCCCTTTGAGAAAAACAAAACACTCTTTTTATTTTTCCATCGATTTCCAGATCCATTCAAACCCATGTGAGCAATCCATTAGCACCCGATGAGGTTATTCAGTTCAAATTAAAATCGATCTTTTATAAGTTGACTGCAGGACACTGGGGAGTACAGGACATCCTTTGCAGCTCAAGGAGAGCAGCTCTTAACAGACAAGACTCCATCAATAAGCATCTTCTAAATTAGAGTCAAGCCTAAATAACACAATAAGGGAGAAAATTTGGCGGCTTTTTTTTCTTCCCTTCAGCTCTCAAGGGATGTTCTCTTGGAGCTGTCATGAAATTGTTCTTTTGGATTTCTAAGAACATCGAAAATAGGAATTTTAAGAAGAGCTTTGTTTTTTCTTTTAAAAACAAGGTACTCATCTCAACTTACTCCGTATATTTAGAATAAATACTTAAAGTTCCTACTCTAATCATCTTGTCTATTTTAATTGATTATGCCGTTTTCAGCCAAAAAAAAATTAAATAAAACCTAGGACATAGTTTCTGCAGAGGGGCAGGAGTTCATAAAAAATTCAGCTCTGAGTTGTAGGGTGGGCCGTTGTCTTGAAGCAACCCCGCCCCCC
>JAUDJI010001119.1:0-11540 GCA_037389245.1 Oryzias sinensis | reverse complement strand
CCAGAGCTAGGATGAAACGGGCCCCCAGTGTCCTAGGAAAGGTTATGTCAAACTGGGGCCCTGTGATGAACAGCTTCCTTCTGGTGCTATACCTGTAGTTGCACCACGTAGAATGCAAAAAAGGGCAGTTAGACTGTCCAATCACAGAAATCTAGTTGATATCCCTTGCAAGAAGGTTTTGACCAGTCCCAAGGAAACTAATCTCAAACTTGCTGCACTCAATGTCAGATCTTTATGCAACAAATCATTTTTAATCAATAATCTTATCTCTTCTTTTAATCTTGATTTTATGTTTTTAACTGAAACATGGCTTGACAAAAACACAGGAAACATAGTTCTAGTTGAATCAACTTCCCCAAACTACAAACATGAATCGGAAATACGAGAAAATAAAAAGGGTGGAGGCGTTTCTGCACTGTTTAGAGATAATATTGCAACCCGCAGACTATCATTTGGTGTGTTTTCATCATTTGAGTATCTGTCCTTTAAGATTGAGTTAAAACAAACTCCTCCCTTACTCTGCATAGTCATGTACAAACCTCCTCAGCACAGCCAAAGTTTCATTGATGATTTCACTGAAATGCTCTCAGTTGTGTGCACAGACTTTGATGGTCTAGTCATTACAGGTGATTTTAATGTTCATGTTGACAATGTCCATGACAAAAATGCAAAAGAGCTCAATGGTGTCCTTGAAACCTTTGATCTAACTCAGCATGTGAGTTGCCCCACCCACAACAGAGGGCACACTCTGGACTAGAGCCCTGCGCGGGACTATTTTCTTCATCCCGCCCGCGCCCGCTGAATTTTTGACCAATCCCGCCCGCTCCCGCAACGTATGCGTTACACTCCCGCCCGCTCCCGCAATATGTATGTCCACTCCCGCCCGCACCCGCAAAACTCATAGAATTAGGTCCCGCACAGTAATAGAGATGCATTGATTTTGTATCGTCCTCCGTCCCGCAGGAAAAAAACACGTATTTGTATTGATATTATTACAGAGATTCATGTCCCTCCCCCAGCCTCATCTTTTGATGCATTCCTCTTGTGTAATGTACAACTTAAATATTAAATATATTTTCACAAATCCTGTTCGGTTAAAAGTGTGCGTGTGTGCGCGCGCAGACAGACGGCCTGAAGCGCGCTCTTAGTAAGAGGCGGGGCGGGGCGCACCCCCAACATCAGGTTACATGACAGAGCCCATTGGGCGTCTCTACCTGGTGCCTTCAAGGAGCTTCAGTACATAAGAAACCAACAGCCGCACAGCCTAACGTAGTCTGCTAATATATATTCATCAGATATTCATGCCAGCACTGATCCCGCAGGGTTTTTTTCTGCCGCCCGCTCCCGCCCGCAGCACAGTCCAAACCGCCCAATCCCGCGAGATTTGGGTTGGGTCCCGCGGGACCCGGCGGGACCCGATCCCAATGCAGCCCTCTACTCTGGACCTGCTCATCACAAAGGGGGTTAATATTCACAATTTCAGTGTGGTTGATGTCGCCCTCTCTGATCATTTCTGTGTATTCTTTGACCTGTCTGTTTCTCCCAAACCACCGCCTGGCCCTGCAGTTGTCCAAAGGAGACAAATAAATGAGAGCACTAGGGCACAGTTTGTAGAAATGATAGACCTTGAAAACGCCTCTGGTGCCAATGTTGATGAAATGCTGAATTCTGTTACTTCTAGCATCTTGAATGTTCTGGATGCCATTGCCCCTATGAAGGTTAAATTGAGAAAACATAGACAGAAAGCTCCCTGGAGGAACGATGATCTAGTCAGGGCACAGAAACAACAGTGCCGCAGAGCTGAGCGAAAGTGGCGCAAGTCAAAACTCCAGGTTCATTATGAAATGTATAAGGGGGAGTTGTACGCTTACAACCAGATCTTATGCAGAACAAGGGAAAGGTACTTCTCTGAAATCATTGGAAGTTGCAGCAGCAACTCTCGTGTCCTGTTCACAACAGTAAACAGATTAACTAACCCTCCAACCCAGCTACCAATAGAACTAGTTTGCACACCTAAATGTAATGAGTTTGCTGTATTTTTTAATGACAAGGTTCAGGGCATTAAAAAAGCCATCAACTCCACAACACATATAACTATCGAAAGGCCACCTACTCACTCTAAGCTGACTCACTTTGTACCTGTCACTGACCAAACTGTCCAAGAGACCATCACCCGTCTGAGCTTGTCTACATGCTGCCTTGATGTGCTACCCACTAGATTTCTAAAGTCTGTCCTGAACAGTGTGTTGCCATCAATTACTCAAATAGTTAACATGTCTCTTCAATCTGGAATATTTCCAGAGGCCTTAAAAACTGCAGTCATTAAACCTCTCCTGAAGAAGAGCGGTCTTGATCCCACTGTACTGAATAATTACAGACCTATCTCTAATCTGCCATTTTTAGGAAAAGTCCTTGAAAAAGTTGTCTACCAACAGCTCACTGATTTTCTCTTATTAAACAATTCATTTGATGCTTTCCAGTCAGGTTTTAGACCCCATCATAGCACAGAAACTGCTCTTATCAAGGTAACCAACGACATCCGCCTGAACACTGATGATGGCAAAGTCTCTGTCTTAATCCTGCTAGACCTGAGTGCTGCCTTTGATACTGTTGATCATGGGATCCTTTTGCACAGACTCCAAGACTGGGTTGGCATCTCTGGATCTGCCCAAAGTTGGCTCAAGTCTTATCTAGAAGACAGGAAATATTTTGTTGAAATTGGGAGTTGTGTCTCAGACGACATGGCCTTGACTTGTGGTGTGCCCCAGGGATCGATCCTGGGACCCCTTCTGTTCAACCTCTACATGCTGCCACTAGGGCAGTTAATACGCAGTAATAACATATCTTATCACAACTATGCAGATGATACTCAGATCTATGTGTCCCTGACAACAGGTGAATATGGGCCGGTGGATTCACTCAGCCACTGCCTCCAACAGATCAGTGCGTGGATGCAGAACAACTTTCTCCAGCTAAACTCAAACAAGACCGAAGTTATTATTTTTGGCCCACAGAAACAAAGAGAAAGAGTCAGTAGCTACCTTCATTCTCTGTCTCTTAAACCCTCAAATCAAGTCAGAAACCTAGGGGTAATCATGGACTCTGACCTGAACTTTAACAGCCATATCAAGTCAGTAACATCAGCGGCATTTTACCATCTGAAAAACATTGCCAAAATCAAAAACATAGTGTCAAAGCCAGACCTGGAGATACTTATTCATGCATTTGTCTCCAGTAGGTTAGACTACTGTAACGGCCTGCTCACCGGCCTCTCCAAACGAGGTGTAAAACAGCTTCAGTACATCCAGAATGCTGCTGCTCGAGTCCTGACCAGAACCAGGAAGTATGATCACATTAGCCCTGTGCTCAGGTCTCTGCACTGGCTCCCTGTACCTCAAAGAATAGACTTCAAAGCAGCTCTGCTTGTGTACAAATCTCTCCATGGCCGAGCACCAAAGTACATCTCTGACATGTTAGTGCCATATGAACCATCTCGTACTCTGAGGACCTCAGGGGCCGGCCTCCTGTTGATTCCCAGAGTCAGAACTAAACAAGGGGAATCAGCGTTTCAATATTCTGCAGCTAAAATCTGGAACAGCCTCCCTGAAGGCGTAAGACAGGCCTCTTCTGTGTTGATGTTCAAATCTAGACTTAAAACATTTCTGTTTAGCCGTGTATATGACTGAAAGGTCCTATCTGCACTTTTCTTTCCTTTCCTTCCTTTATTTTTAAATCATTTTTCAAATTTTTTCTTTTCTTTTAAAGTAAATTTTACGTTGATTATTTCAATGATGTATTGTGATTTTAATGCATTTTTCTGTTTTGTGAAGCACCTTGAATTACTTTGTGTACGAATTGTGCTATACAAATAAACTTGCCTTGCCTTGCCTTGCCTTGCCTTGCCTTGCCTTGCCTTGCCTTGCCTAGGGAAGCATTGGGTCCCATTCTTAGTCTTTGATGTGACTCGGTCTGGATTTGAACTCACTTCCAGTCACAGGGCGGACACTCTTCCACATGGCCAATGAGCTGGACAAATCACTGGCTCCAACATGGCGGCGTAGGTAATTGCTAAAAAAAAAAGTTGCGACTGAATTGACTTGATTTTGCTGGAGCTGGAACTAGGCCACATTTATAAAAATGACATCACACCGACTCAGTCCAGTTCTCATGTACAGTCAATGGGCTAAACACAGTAGAGTAATTTCCTCCCATGCGTTCAAACAGGTGGAAGAATAAACATGGTAAGGGCCATCTGTGTGAAAAGTCATTTTTTTGTTCAAGTAACTTTCCAGTGAAATATCTGCACACAGAAAACTAATTCTGCTGGACAATAAATATATAAGACAATTATAAATATGTAAATGTTGTTATTTTGGTTCAACTAGACCAGGGGTGTCAAACTCATTTTCACCTAGGGCCACATCAGCATAGCGGCTGTCCTCAAAGGGCCAAATATAACTTATAACGTATATTCCGGGTGATAGAGCGCACCCGAATACAATCCGCACCCACTTATTTTCACGTATTAAGCTTGCTTCTTACATACATAAGCCACGTCAGTGTACAAGCCGCATGCACTACGCAATGCTGTCAGCCCAACAAAGCAAGTCCTGATTCCCAGATTGGGTGCTAATGTGGGAGGAGACTGTCTTGCGTCAGCTCATGAACTTGAATACACCAACATCTGCCAAACAACATGGATGTCACTTCTGTTCACAAGTTCCTCAGTTATGTTTTTTTTTTTTTTTTTTTTTTTTTACTTTTTTAACAGTTGAGGTATCATACATAAAATTACAAACAGTAACCATATAATCAACATTACATCCCTCAGTTATGATAAAGAAATTTACCTCCGTGATTCCCCATTTCCCATGAGTCTTAGGGGCTAAAGGCGGGGCCAACGCCCGGGTCGCCACACTGTTGTACGTGTTTAAGAATGAGCAAGGAGCACCAGTGGATGGAGGGGCGAACAGGAACAGCTCTCCTTCCGCTTGTGTCGCGGCACCATTATGGTAGTAACAGGGCTGGTTAAAAAAACACACCAGTAAAATAAAGCAGCGGTCAGAAGTTTCCTTCCACAACAAACACTGTTCCTCCGCGGACGCCTCTGCGCTCCGCGCTCGCCCCGCGCGCTCCTTGTCTCCCCTTCCTATCTTCTCCGACACCCCTAGCCAGGGCGGCTACAGGGAGGAGCGCTTCGTCCCCATTGCACCGGTGGACGGAGCGAATCGTGTCTGTGCAGATCAATCAGACTTAATACTGTACGTTTTGTGTATGTGGGGAGGATGCGTTGTTACGTGTGGGGGTCTTCAGACTGCCATCGGTCCCGCAGCTCAATGTGAACGAGCAGCAGGAGAACATGTCTCCAGCTCACACAGAGGCTGTGGGTCGGTGTGAGCTTTTCAAAGTAAAATTCCGCTCAGTCCTTAGAAACCGTTAAAACGATCACGTCGATTTGAGTTTCCAGTGGTGTCCCGATAAAATAAAGGCTAATGTTATTCCCACATATTTACGTGCAGCCAAGCTGCAGATTGCAGCTTTTCCTGCATGGATTCATGTTCATCCAGGCTAAATGTTGTTAGCGCCTGTTAGCCTTCATCTAGCCGTACTTCCGGCTTCGTTCTGCCACAAAAAAGCACTGACCACACAGATTAAAAATAAAATGATGAGCAAACAGGCGCTTCATAATAACCATAACATAACGATAATAAACGTACGTCTAAAAGATCATCTCGTATATTACGGAGCTGCTAATAGATGGACTAGTGTCACTGTGACTCAGAGGTAATTCACTCCTGAGCATTCGCTGTTCTCTCCGTCACGCAGCTGACCGGCTTTTCCAAACCCGTTGGTGATGGTGGATTTTGTCACGCTGCTTTTAACGATTGCTTTTAACTTGAAAGCTGCATCATATTGTAGTGGCGATGACGTGCATGTTGGGTCTAATGGCACCAAAGGATTCTGGGATGCGGCTGGGCATGCGTGTTTCGTTTTGTTGAACCATGACTGAAGTGTCTAAGACCTGAAGTGAGGTCCATGCTGTTTGGCTGCTTAAAGATGTGTTCAAAAATACATGACTTGTTGCTTGGAGTTGGGTATGCATTCAACCCATGCTCTGAAACTGAAAATACATTCATGGCGGCCGCCATATAAATCTGTAAATAAGCCGCGTCACTGAATAAGCCGCAGGGCTGTAAGCGTAGGACAAAAGTAGCGGCTTATAGTCTGGAAATTACGGTACATGTGACTAAATGTAATGAAAAATAAATGTAACTACTCCTTAATGTTAAATAACTCGTTATTTATTTATTCTAACTTTTTAAAGTGACAATTACAGTTGCATAGAAAACATATGTTTGCTTGTTACTTAGGCATAAATCCTTTTACATTTGATTCTGTCAAGTTAGGTTAGATGGACAGTGTTTAAGTCCTAATGTAAGTTGCCTAATCCGATATTTCTAGTCCGATTTCCCCTAGATGTTAATAAATACACATTAAAAACTTTTTCGCCCTCACGGGCCACATAAATTGTCATGCGGGCCTTGAGTTTGACACATGTGAACAAGGCATTAACCGTACTTTAGTTTGAAATGGAGCATGAAATCATCGCGGAAGGCTGAATTTTCTGATTACTGCTTATGTCTTATGACGCCAGCTCTTGTTTCGAAAAGAACTAAAACATTGTTTTTATTATTTTTCTGCATTTCCTCAGACGTCCAAAGGTCAGGGTAGATTAAGCAAACGAAGTCTGCAGAAATGTGCCGGTCCTCTGTGATCCTTCTCCCTGAAGTGGTGCTGCTGTGTTGGTTGCCGGGCAGAGTAATCAAGAGGTTCAGCTCATTAGCAAGAACGGAAAATGATTAAACATTTTTCCAAAGGCTATTGATGTTTTTATTGTTGAATTGACTTGAGATATTAGTTACTAAGCTTTTTGATCACACGCTTCAGTTCTTTTGGATTCTGTGCAGCTAAGAATGAATCAGCCGATTGAAGATGCAGAATATTTTATTGTTTTCACGTCTGACCACATCTTAAAAGTGACGGATTCTTCTAGAACTCAACCTGATGGAAAAAATCACACAGTAAAAACTAGAAGCTTGTCAGCAGTTTGCATCATAAAATGTCAAACTGTGTTTGGTTTTATCGGATTGTATAAAAAAACAATTAAATCATAAATATAAAATAAAAAACAAACCATTTGCCTTCTGTTTTCATAAATTCTCAGTGAAGCTTTAAACTTACGGTTTCATCTAAAGCAGAAGAAGGAGATCACAAAATAGCCTGAGAGGATTTAATGACATTCTACATTTTGACTTCTGTTCAATTCAGTTTATGGCTGAAAGACTTTTTATCTTATCTGTAATTATTTTTTTACAGACAATTTTAGTTTTTGTTTACTTTTTGAATAACTGTTCCACACCGGTCTGTGTCAAATCCTGATCTGTGCAGAGCGGCCTTGAAAATAAATAGAATGTAGTCACTGAAAAAATAAAATGCAATATAAAAGATATCGGTTGTTTTAGTGTCCTGTTTGGTTTTAAAGTTTAAAGAGATTCAGGAAATCGCGGATATGTAGCTCGATCTTTGCAAAATGCTCTTCGGATGAGTTATAAATGTTTAACGTTAAGGTTATGATGCATAGTGGAAGATTCCTTTCATGATTACACTGTAGTGTTTTCTATCAGAGGGGACATTCAATATTGATGGTTCTTATTTTCATAAATTCTTATTTGATTCATCCAGCAATCCTACTAAGCAAGAAAAAATAAAATAAAAGTAATAATTAAAAGTTTGTCCTTACTTTCTGTCTTCAGAAGTGGTTTAGTGTCACCTGCTGGATTCTGAGCATCATTAATAAAGCTTAAGTAGGGAGCCGGTTTTTTAGCTTGTGCTGGTTTGCAGCACCTTCCGTCCGTGAACAGAGTTCGAATCCGGGCTGCTCCCTATTCCCTTCTCTGCTTCTGTGCCGGTCCCAAGCTCGGATAAATTGAGAGGGTTGCGTCAGGAAGGGCATCCGGCGTAAAACATTGCCAATTTACCCGTGCGACTTATCGTCGAATGAGAGGTTGTTTCGCTGTGGCGACCCCTGATGGTAAAAGGCGAAAGAGAAAGAAAATTAATAAAGCTTGAGTGGGGGAGTGGACACATTGACCTGAATTTACTCCCCAAATCTCATCCAATAATGGGAACTGAGTGGGTCAAACCAAAGTGGTTCGGCCACCTGTCCCATCGAACTTAACTCAGCTCAAAAATGCACAGATTTGAGGTCACAAATCAGCACGGGGCATAGTGGTTAGCGCTCTTGCATCAACGCAAAAAGGTTCGAGTCCCGGTTGGGGGACCCAAAACAGAACAACAGTGGGGTGTGTGCATGTTCTTTGCATGTTCTTCCAGAACAGCTTCCTCCCACCATCCAAAAACATGCTTCATAGGTTAACTGGTTACTCTAAATTGTCCCTAGGTGTGAATGTGAGTGTGCATTGGTGTGTGATGTGTGGCCCTGTGATTGACTGCCGACCTGTTCAGGATGTCCCGTGCCTTCGCCCACGAGTGGTTGGGATAGGCTCCCCGTGACCCCTAAAGGAATAAAACGGATTTAGAAGGTAAATGAATCTGGAGACCAACCACTTCCTGAATTTCAAGTTAAAAAACCGTAATCATTGAAAAACTTCAGAAAATGAATGTTGTAGTTTGAAGTGCAAAATGAAATTTGAAACCTCCCCCCAGTGGTCTTTAGTGGAACTGCAATCTTTAGTTCTTATCAAATCTGTTACCCAGAAGGTTGAGGTTTGGTTTAAACACCATCCAAGGACGTTGGAGTGATCAGCTCGCTCTGTGCACAAAAAGATCAATAATAAATCAATCAAAAGAAATAAAGGGAAACAATCCAGAGAAAAATGAACCAGAGGAAACTACAAATGTCTCTCTGTCACTCAGATCAGGTCAGAAGCTAAACAGGGGGGATTTCCTTGGCAGTCAGCGGAAAACTGCAGTTCAGCAAAGCCCTCGTTGCATCCGGAGATGCAGGAAAATCCGAAAGGAATCAAAGGGAATTATTAATGGATCGTCACGCAGAGGCCTTTTTTTTTACAACACTGCTTTGATGCAGCGTCCTGGAGATGAAATGTTGTGGCGCAAAGGCACGGATTGACTTTTACCCAGTTTAACAAAACGCACCCCTGGTTCATTATGTAACAAGTCTTTTCTTTTGTAGTAAATGGACAGCTCGATAAACTCTGCAACGGATGGGATGTTGATGTCTTACTCCAACAAAAGCCAATGAAACAACCCGATTTAAGCATTTAGATTACAAGTAAACCCACAAGAAAAAAGTAAACATCTAGTTAATATTTTAGAAGCTTTTCCTTCTTTATTTTATTTTATTAAAAAAAAATTTTAACAGATCAAAGGTAAATGTTTAACACCAAACTCGATCTGACATTAAAATAAATAAAGTTTTGTTTTTGAATAAAGATTTCATTATTTAAAAACTTTATTTTGAATATTTAGACGTTAGAATGTTTATTTTACCTTTAGAACAATATTTATTCACCAATATTTATCACTGCATTAAAGGATGTGAGAACCCATAGTTGATTATGATATTTCATGTGTGATGCGTTTAACGGCCCAAAAAGAAGAAGAAAAAGGAAACTGTGACAAACATCACTGCAGTGCCATCATATCCCTTTTCAGGGGTGTTGGAATCCAAGCCTCGAGGGCCGGTGTCCCACATGTTTTCCAACCAACCTGCCATTCAAGCTCCTTATTGGCTAACAGGAGGAAAGGCAGGATTTCCGGAAAACCAGCCGGCCCCCCCGAGGCCTAAAGTTTCACACCCCCTGGTTTAGAAAGACAGACGCACGGTTCCAAAAAACAAAGTCTGAAAAGTTTTCCAATCTGCCCTCGTGCTAACTTGAGAGCCAGTTTCCATGACAACAGTCACTGTCACCTGCTTACAAGTGTGAGTTGGTGCAGGGAAAGCAATAACAGAACAATGATACGGTGCAGCAGCCTGTTGCACAGCAGTCCTTTTTTGTTTCCTCCAGAAAACGTCCTGAGTCAGACTCCTGATGAAACCAGATAGCTTTTTCCACATAATGCAGATATGTCTGCCTTCCCCATCCTCTGCAGCTACAATTTCAAACATCTGCACACCAAAATGTCCTATTTCATTTATCCATCCACTACTCTTTGTCTGATGCATCCAGTTCTAACACTGAACTACAGTCACTATTGGTTCTGGGGGTTTTTTCTGCATGGAGGGATTCATTCATTTCTGTCAAATGTCCTTGCAATGGCTGCGGTAACTGAAAAAAAGGTTCCTGCTGTTTGTCATAGCTGCATGCTTCTTTCCAATAATTGATGTGAGAAAAGCTGAAATGTTTCCCAAAAAGACGCAGCAGTGAAACTTGAACATCCTGTTTGATGCCTTGCAGCCCTTTTAGCAGGTTTTCTTTTGTTTTGTCTTATGCACGATTGAATGCTGCAGACAAAATTCCTGATGTAAAACAAAAATAACCACTTCCTTTAGGAAATGTGAGTTGCATCTTTATTTTTCATTCTACATTAGAGAGGAATGCAGAGATCTAGAGCTGCCAGGCTAGAGGTCTAAAGGAGGACCAAAGAGGAGGTTTATGGATGCAGTGAACAAATACATGAAAGTAGCTAATGTTGGAGAAGAAAATGCAGAAGACAAAGTTACATGGAAGCTGTTGCGACCCCCGAAGGGAAAAGGAAAAGAAGAATTAAGAGTAGACAGGCACAGGTGGGACTAAAAAAAATCATAATTGTCTGTCTTACATGCTTTATGTTCTTCCCCCTAACCCCTATCTTTCTGTTTGTGACTTTGCTTGACACCTCAACACTGTTTTTTAACTAATTGACAACGTACCATTTAACCCGGGACTCGACTTAATTTAGCACCCCTCAAAATGAAAGCAGAAGACGGAAAGCCTCCCAGCCTTAGTCATCGTCTTTGAAGGATCAGACCACAAACGTATCCTACTTATATTCTGACCAAAACCCAAGTTTGTTGTATAAAATCACAACTTAATCAATGATCCTGGTTTACTTAATCCTGTCATAGTAAACTATATCCATGTATATGATATATTCCTTTTGGCATACTAAAGAATGATATTTTTTAATTAAATATGAGTTATTTTCCTGAGTTCTTTTCGAACCCTGAAGAAAGACGACTTTATCTCTGGAGCTCCGCCTATCTCTCCTTGTGAGTTCCGCCCATTTTATGATGTCATCCTAGAGTCGGCCTCGGCAGCGTGTCGGCGTCTCGCCCACGAAAAAACGGACAACATCCAAACTTTTGCAAAGATGGATGTTCATATTGTGCATGTACGCTTTTTTGCCGATCAGCGCTAGCGCTACGGAGAAAGTGGGTGTGTCTGTTAGTCTGGGGGCCACTTTGTGACATCACAATGTGAGGACCCACTCATTGTGGCAGAGAAGGTTTTTAAAAGAATACTCAGAAATGCATGAACGGATCAAAGTACCGCTTGTTTCTTGTGAGGAATGAACAT
>JAUDJI010001118.1:0-11543 GCA_037389245.1 Oryzias sinensis | reverse complement strand
TGAGCAGTTGTAATCACAGATTTGAAGTTGTAACTCTAAATGAACACATGCAATTGGAAATTTGTCAGTTCACAGCAGAAGATTTTTACACACAGATGCAGATTTTTTTTGCACAAGTATTCACATTCTGTATTACAAGTTCTCAAATCAAATATACAAGCTCGTCCATTTTGGAACATTAATATCTCCGAGATTGTTATACTGTCAAGTAGACATTGTTTTATATTGGATTGTAGCTCTACTGAAATTAAAAAGTAATCTATGCGAGAGTATGAGCCATAAGGTTTAGAATAACAAGAATACTCAATATCTTTGAGTCTTGTGTGGCGCCAGATATCTACCATTTTTTATTCCGTCATGAAATTCTTTACAGCGTTCCTACTTCTTTGACGAGTTTGGTCGGATCCAGATGATCTATCCAAAGAAGGATCCAGAACACAATTCCACTCTCCTCCTATGATTCTATTTCCTGGTAGTGAAGAAATGGTTAAAAAAAGTTTGTAAAAAATTTGTCACATTCACCAGGTTGATGGTCTCTTTTAGAATGAAACCTTGAAGAATCAGAAATCTGCCGGACGTATCTTTAATAACATTTAGAACTTGAAAAGGAACAGATTTATGAATTAGTGTGATGACGCCACGTGCTCTTGAGATATGAGATGCTGACTATAAAGAGCCCTGCCATCTACTGCTCATTTTGACATTATCCTCTTCCAGAGTGTGAGTCTCCTGGAGGAAAACAATTTTAGACCCAATACCTTTTATCTTCTTCATAACCTGATTAATTTTCTTTGTTTTGTTCAAGCCCCTGCAGTTCCAAGACGTGCATTTAATTTCCAAGTTTTGTGTCACTTAAACAATGTTAGATAACATTTCCTACATTTATAAATGGGCCTGAGAGGTAAAACAAACACACGAACAATATCTCCAAAGAGATGAACAACATAACACACAAAACCCCTTCCCCATTTTTCCCAGCTAACTGGGCAACCCCCTGGCCGCATTCCATTACAAACGTATTTGTTTGCAAAATCAAATCCATAACCCCATTCTGCTCGCTAGCTTTAGGAGCATGTTCTATCCTTTAGAAATGCAATCAGATGCTTCGTTTACTGTTTTGTGTGAAGTATGTCATCAAAATAAAAGTAAAAAGTTGAATACAAATAAAGTAAATGTATACATTTTCAATGTTAATAATAACAAAAAGCAATCACGTTTAACGCTTATGTATTAAAATAATGTTTAAAATTGTTTAGCATAAAGTAACAGCCTGCGTAGTAATATTTTTCACTCTACTTGCAAACAAGATAAAATATACCTCAAACCAAAATTCACTCTCTAATACTTAAGACCAATATGTATTTATTATTACTGTAACCTGCTGTTTCCTTTACACTTTTGTTAAGAGTGGGTCATAAAATTAAACAACATAAAAATGAACATATCCTGTGTTTTAAAGTCTTACTCTGTTTTTACCATGTGAAGCAGGATTTCCATGTACAGTAGTTCTTTAACGTACTTCTTTGCCTTCTTGGATCTTAGATAGAAACTCTGGGCCTCCTCTGCGTTGGCGAATTTGTTCACGACGTCCTTGTACGTCAGCACCAGTGTAGCTAAGGATAGGATGTCATGCCTCAGTCCAAGCTGGCGCAGATGCTGGCGTGCGGTGTCGAACTGCTTACGCTGTTTGTGTACTTTTGTTGCAACATCGTTGTAGAATCTCACACCCTGGTTCTTATATAGAATTTCCTTTTTGGATCTTGCTGCTTTGGACACGAGTTCCTTTTGATTGAAGTTATGAAACTGTCAGCAGGTAGTTTGTGACTGCTTGCACAGATTGCTGATGGTGGATGAAGGACACCTGTGTGGGAGGGCGTGGTCACATACAGAGCAGGGAGGCTGTTATTCTCTTATAGAGGACCAGTTCACAGCCGGCGGGGGAGAAGAGGAGGACTGTTGGAGCCGGCGCGTGGAGCCTGTGGCGTTTGAGTTTGGCCTGCTGCTGGAGCCAGAGACGCGAGGTCCGTGACACTTGGGCGCAACCTGCAAGGTGCAGGCAGGAGGAAGGCTTGGAGCCGGAGGTGCGCAATTCAGGACGCGGAGGCGGCAGAACACTGGCCACAGCCACCACAGGTCTTCATCGGGGCGCGGACCAGTAAATCGCTCACGTGGAGGAGGAGGGAGGCAGCACACCCTCGGGAAGATCTCACACTGCCATTTGGAGACGCAGAGGGGTGAATGTGCTTCACCCCTCCTAAAGTTAAGTGTGCCAGCTACCCACCGAGCTTCTATGAACAGCCTGTAGCTCAGTCACCAGTGGATTTTAATTGGGTTTTATATGGATTGACTTTGCATGACTGTTTTTGTGCTTTTGAAACTATTTGTGGATTTGCCTTGTTTTTATTGCATGTGAACTGGTGGCTTGGAGTGCGGGCCTGCTCGTGTGAAGGACTTTGGTGTGGGACGAACGTCAAGGTGGACACTTGGACAATGGCGTGATATGGACAATTACCACCACTGTTCTCCTGATGTGTTGGCTTTACTTGTGTTTTATGTCATTTTTGTTTTTAGTTTTTTAACCATTTCTGGTTTTAGACTGTTTTATTAAAACCTTTCAACTACCAAGGCTTTGGCTGTCTCTGGAGCAACTAACAAACTCCCCAGCGGATCCCTAAAATTTTTGATTGCTCTGGGGCTTCACCCCCACCCCTCTGACAAAACCTCATGATCAGCGTTCTTGGTGATGCGTCCGCACACCTTTTCGGTCCAGTCCGATGTGCTCAATGGTTAGGGGCTGCCGAAGTTGAGTGATATCCAGTGCTTCAGGCAGCCAGCTTTCCAAAAACACACATGCATTGGAGCCTTCTGCACCTTCGGGGAGATTAACAAATCTGAGATTATTCATCCGTGATCTTGATTCCAAATTGATTATTTTCTCCTCCAAATACTTGTCTTTTTTAATTACTTCAGCATTCATGCTTGTTTGAACATCCTCCACAGAGGAGAGATGCACCTCTGCTTCGTCCATCCGCCCGCCCCGTGCATTCAGTCACTTGCCTCTGTGTGTCCTCAATGGCTTTCATAACACCATCAACCCTTCCAGAAAATTCGGACCTCAATCCCCGTATTTCAATCAGTATTTCCTCTTTAAAAGGCAAAAAGTTGGTCGTTATCTGGTGTTGAACTGAGTCACCCGGTTTATTTCAGCAGCAGCCGCTGTTCCTCTGTTCACCGCAGCAGATTCCTGCTCGCTCACGGCGTTAGCTGTTGTGCTAGCATTAGCGGTTAGCTTTCCCGTAGTTTGCGGCCCGAAGTCCGTCAATTTACATTGTGTGGATGGCTTTGGCCTGTCTATGTCATGATCTGATGACTATGCAGACCCAGATGCTGTAACCCGGAAGAAACTCAGGAAGCGAGGTAGGATCAAAATGTTTAATGGTAGAGGCAGTCCAGGAGAGAAGGGTCGGATTCAGGGTCCGAAGGAAATCCAACGCAGTATGAGCCGAGGATGACACAACCAGTCAGGTGGAGCGCCGAGGACGGCGTAACTGGAGCTGAGCGAGGAACCAGCGTGACCAGAGGGGTGAAGACCTGCAGGCTTATGACAGGAGCGGGTAAGTACAAAGCTAGGAATACTAGAGCGAGGTTACTTAGCTTAAGGACCAGGCGTAAGCATCGGAGAGAGTACAACGGACTGGCGTAGTATGCTGGGGTGGAACTCCTGAAGAATGGTCTGCCAGATGAGGAGGTGATGAAGGCCAGCTGGTTCCAATGGGAGAGCAGGGAGGGGGAGGCAACAGCCAGAGGCACCGTGACAGTCTATACCTCCCTTGCCGGTGGCAGGCATTTTCCCAGATCTATATTGCAGTTTGGAGCAATTTAAATCATTCTTTTGAAGGATAGTTCAGTGTTTTTGTAGAGAGCAGAGTCGAGCGTCACTTTCTAGTTACCGGCCATTTCCGGAAGTCACCAAAGAACAAATTAAACCGAGCAACTTTCTAAGAACCCCCCTATTGTAGCAGCAGGTAAAATAACTAATTCAATTTAATTTAGTTCAGTTTATTAATTGTACTCTAATGCCCTAATTGGTGACCAACAGATAACAGTATACTGAAGGGTTGCTGTTGTTATTCTCATGAACTTGTATTTTAATTCTAATGAATTTCCTGTCTCATGTCACACGAGTAAATGTCTCAATACTGTGATGAAGTTAAATAAGTTTCACTTAAAAAAAGTACTTGGCGTGTAAATGTTTAGCTGCTAACAGTAAGCTATATCAGAAAATAAGAGCAGATGAGACTCGCTTTGTGTTCTTGAGGCTGTCACTGTCACTTTACACAAACTGTCTGAAGCACTTGAACAGAATTGCCAATAAAGAAGATCTGGTGAAGGAGAGACATTTTATTTTTCTGACCTCTTCAAGCACTGAAGAGTTTGAAAACACATCCACACAACCAATAATCCACTTTTTAAAGATCATTCCCTTTTAGTCTGTAAATGTAATATGGTCATTAAAATGGTGACAACACAAAAATTATTAATAGTATTAAGTTCTGATATATTTGGTAAATCAATGAATCGAAAATTGATAAATACCATTTAGATTGAGACATGGTAGGTTTATTTTAATATAATGAGAAAACAACCAAGTGTCATCACAGCAGACAACACACAAGTGAAGACTGCAAAAAATGACCAAGCCATCATCACTGTCCAATGTGTGGAAAGAATTTGAATCTAACAAAGACATGTGACCATACAGTCTGGTAGAAGGTTCTGATAATGTTCCCTTTGGATTATTTTGATATGGAAAAAACTGGGCTGAATTTAATGAAACTAAAATGTGAATGGATTTGCTATTAGTTCCTGTTTACGTGTTTGTTTGGAAACACTATTTAATTTACACTTGATTAACGTGCAAAAAAACAATGTGACTTTTTATCTTATTTTGTCTCTTATAGCTGAGGTACAGTCAGGACCATAAATATTTGGACAGAGACACATTCTTTCTAATTTAGTTTCTGTACATTACCACAGTGAATTTTAAATAAAACAACTCAGATGCCATTGAATTGCAGACTTTCAGCTTTTATTCCATGGGTTGAACAAAAAAATTGCATAAAAAAGTGAAAAACTGAAGCATTTTTTAAACACAATCCCTTCATTTCATGGGCTCATAAGGAATTGGACAAATGAAATAACTGAAAACCAAATGGTCATTCCTAATATTTGCTTGAAAAGCCTTTGTTGGCGATGACACCCTGAAATCTTGAACTCCTGGACATCACCAGATGCTGGTTTTCTCCTTCTGAATGCTCTGCCAGGCCTTTACTGCAGCAGCAAACAGTTGCTGTCTGTTTGTGGGCCTGTCTGTCTGAAGTTTAGTCTTCAACAAGTGAAATGCTGCTCAATGGTTCAGATCAGGTGACTGACTTGGCCATTCAAGAATATTCCACTTCTTTGCTTTGATAAACTCCTGAGTTGCTTTGGCTGTATGTTTTGGGTCGTTGTCCATCTGGATTATGAAACGCCGTCCAATCAGTTTGGCTGCATTCACCTGGATCTGCGCAGACAGGACTGCATTCACCTGGATCTGCGCAGACAGGGCTGCATTCACCTGGATCTGCGCAGACAGGGCTGCATTCACCTGGATCTGTGCAGTCTGTCTCTGAACACCTCAGAATTCATTGTGTCATGGTGGCCTGTCAGACTCCTCCCCCTCCCAGCTCTGCTCCTGACTCACAGCTGTTTCTTCTCATCTCATCATCTCACCTGCCATTTAAGGAGGACCTCCACACGCAGTCTTTGCCAGTTCGTTAAACCTGATGGTGCTTACCTCACCTCATGCCACGTCTGGCCCTCTATGCCAAGTTTTTGCCTCGCTTACCTTGTTTTTGCTGTGCTTCAGGTCTGCCTTTTGCCACGAGAGAAACCCGAGTCCGCATTCCACCTCGAGCAGAAGCTGAAACCCTCCACGCTCCTCAAGAACTCCAGCCACGCCACCGCCAAGAACTCCTGCCACGCCTCAGCCTTTTACTCCAGCCACGTCGCGGTCTAAGGCACTCCATTCACGCCGCAGTCTAGAGCTCCAGTCACGCCACAGTAAAGTTCCCGCACTCACCGTTAGTCGAGGAAACCTCGTCAAGCTCCACGCCCCGTCCTGTTCCTGGATCCGCTGGCTCTTTCAAAATAAAACCAATTCCTTACCATTCACCTAACTGCCTCTTCCTTCTGGGTTGCAGCATCTGGGTCCGCCCTGTTCAGATCATGACAGAACGAACTGGCCAAAACCCCGACCCAGCTGACCCAGAAGGTCTCCGTCTTGCTGTAAACCAACAGGGCATCATGCTAGGACGCCAAGCCAACGCCCTTTCTAAAATGGCTTCAGCTCAACAAGACCTTTTTTGCTGCCTAGATGGTATGACACAAACTTTATCAGAACTAACTGGACAATTTTCTGGTTCTACAGTGCCGGATCCTGCTCCACCTTCTGTTAACCTGGAAAACTACCGTCTCCAGCCAGAGCCATTTTTTGGGGATGTAGAAAATTGTGGGGGTTTTCTACTCCAATGCCAGCTTTTGTTCCAACAGGCTCCCAGATACTATCGCACGGATCATAGCAAAATTGCAATGGTCGTTAACTCCCTGAGGAGTAAGGCGCTCCAGTGGGCTCAAGCCTTCCTTGCTGCTAACCCCATCTCCCACTTGCTGTTCGAACGCTTCATCGGTGAGTTCAGACTCGTTTTCGACCAACCACGTAAACAAGAAGAAGCCACCAGGCGACTTCTTAATCTGAAACAACGCAACCGTTCAGTCAGTGATCATGTGGTGGATTTTCGCATCCTGGCGGTGGAGGCAGGTTGGACAGATCCCGCTCTGCAAGGTGTTTTCTACCAGTCACTCAACGAAACTATAAAGGATCATTTATGTACTCAGCCTGAAGCCCCCTCTTTTGAGGAACTCGTGGCCGCTGCTCTACGCTCTGATATCAGACTAAGACAGGGGTCGGCAACCTTTTTTACTCAAAGAGCCATTTGGGACCGCCCCCAATGAAAAAAAAAGCACCCGGAGCCACAACCCGTTTTGACATCATTATATATATCATGCATGTATATATTATATCAAGGGTGCTCATTACGTCGATCGCGATCGATCTTCAAGGACATGAGTGTAGAGTCCAGAAAAGATTAAATAAAAATGTACTTCTTTCTTTCCATCGTCATGTTTATTAGTTACATGTTTATTTGAACATTATTGTTTATGTACTGATGATTAAAAACTACAGTGAGTTTACATAAAGATACTTTTGTATTAACAGATGAAGCGTTCTATTACAAAGACAGAAAGCAGCAACCATCATATTCATGCTCTGCTGTAAACGGTGCAATGGGGGGAGCAGGGCATAAAATGAGGCATTCGGCGCCGCCGGCTCCACACAGCATCTGGGTCCGCCCTGTTCAGATCATGACACATTGGGCTGCTTCTGTCCTGTGTCACGTCATCAATAAACACCAGTGTCCCAGTGCCACTAGCAGCCATGCAGGCCCAGACCATCACACTGCCTCCACCGTGTTTTACTGATGATGTAGTGTGCTTTGGATCAGGAGCTTCTCCACGCCTTCTCCATACTTTTCTCTTGCCATCATTCTGGTAGAGGTTGATTTTGGTTTCATCTGTTTAAAGAATGTTTTTCCAGAACTGTGCTGGCTTTTTGAGATGCTTTTTAGCAAAGTCCAATCTAGCCTTCCAATTCCTGAGGCTTATGAGTGGCTTGCATCTTGCAGTGTTCCCTCTGGATCTACTTTCATGCAGTCTTCTTTTGATGGTAGACTTGGATATTGATCCGCCTCCCTCCTGGAGAGTGTTGTTCACTTGGTTGGCTGTTGTGAACGGGTTCTTCTTCACCATGGAAATGATTCTGCCATCATCCACCACTGTTGTCTTCCATGGACGTCCTGGTCTTTTTGCGTTACTGAGTTCACCAGAGCTTTCTTTCTTTCTTTCTCAGGATGGACCACACTGTTGATGTTGCCACTCCTAATACTGTAGCAATTTCTGGCATGGATTTTTTCTGCTTTCTCAGCTTAATGATGGCTCCTTTCACCTGCATGGAGAGCTCCTTTGACCGCATGTTGTCTGTTCACAGCAAAATCTTCAAAATACAAGCACGAGTCCTCTAATCCAGCGGTCCCCAACCGTTATTGCGCCATGGAGCGGTTTGATGTCTGGCAAAATTCTCACGGACCGGTATGTTATATGTTCTCTGCACTTTTATTTTGACACGCTAAACATTGCACATCACACAAGTGTCATCATTCTCCTCCCTTCCCCACACTCATGGTGCTAAAAAGAAATAAACACAACAGGAAGAAATAACTAAGGGGGAAACAACATAACTGCCAGATGAAAGGACACGTAGGCAAAAACAAACACCCGTACTCAACCCTATTTTGACCAAAGCAGACAAAGGGGATTGATTTAATTCCCTGTGATGCCAGCTCCGACAGTAACCCCTGCGGCCTGAGGAACTCTGACAGCAGACAAAACGTGCACGTGACGACACTACAGTACAACAAAATAATATGACCTGCATGAAAACGGTGATATTTTCTAAACATAACACTAAACTTGGATTATGACATGAGCAACGTCCTCTCTGCCCACAACACTTTCTGGTCGCTATTATTATAACATTTAAACATGCTTTCAAAATAAGTGCATGGAAAATCCAACTCACCACAATGCTGAATGGTTGGAGGGAATCTCCCGTTGGGATAAATCTGTATTTTAAGCAGGACTCCTGATAAATGTAGCGTTCTTCTTTTAGAAGTGGAAGGCTCCTCTTCTGTCTCCTGGCTGGGCCTTTTCCCTTTGGCAAAGAAACTTTCCAAAGACGTTTGTTTTGTATTCATTTTGCTAGTTCCTGGGTTTTATTTTAGCGGTATCCTATCACGAGCGAATTGGCCTGCGTCAAGAGTAACATAGACAGGTGTAACAGAGAATCGGGCCATTTTTCAAAATAAAACATCTTTCAGATTCCAAAATAAATAAAACGGAAGTCATGTAAGTTATTTTATTTTTTCTGTGCGGCCCGGTACCATATGACCCACGGACCGGTAGCGGTCCACGGCCCAGGGGTTGGGGACTGCTGCTCTAATCAACTCCAGGCCTTTCATCTGCTTCACTCATAATGACATAACAAGGAAATTGCCCTCACCTGCCCATGCAATGACATGGAAGTCAATTGTCCAATTACTTACGAGCCCATGAAATGACGGGATTGTGTGTATAACACGTCAATGTAAGGGTGGGGTCATCTAAGATGGCACAAGGGTTAAAAAATGCTTTAGTTTTTCACATTTTTATGCAATCTTTTTGTTCAACCCATGGAATAAAAGCTGAAAGTCTGCACTTCAATGGCATCTGAGTTGTTTTTATGTAAAATCCACTGTGGTAATGTACAGAAACACAATTAGAAAGAATGTGTCTCTGTTCAAATACTTATGGTCCTGACATACCTTTCATGAAATGACAGGCATCTCTCATATTTTTAAGTAGAAGAACTTCCTCAATTAATGGCTGAAAAAATACTTTTTTTGCCCTTTCCTGTAGGTTTCCCAAAGCTCCACGTTAATTGTTTTTTGGATTTTGACATTTTTATGACTGACAGAAACATTCAGACTTATTGAAAGTTCATTTCTCTGTCCCAGATTCATGTTAATAAACTAGCAGGACAAATCTACAGTGAGTAAATTCACAAAAGACAAAAGTAATGTTATTAAAAAGCTACTAAAATGAAAGAAAAAAAGCATTTCACGTATCTACTGGTCCAGAACAAACTGTTAAAATGTCTGTGAATGAATGAACACAATACTGTGTTCTTCGTAAAATTTGTTGAACTGTCATACCACTCCACAAAGCTTGAAATAAAGAGAGCGCAAAAATTAACAAAAGTCCATTAACAACATTGCTATCCATGTACAATTAGTGAAGCCCGTTAAGACAACTGTGTTGTAATATTGGGCTATATAAATAAGACTGAATTGAAAAAATTGAAAATAACCACGAATCAATGCTTAGAGGAACCTGGAATTTTCTTTACTTGCTTTTAATAAACTTAACAGCTCTGATGCTGTAAATCAGGGCTGACCAACCCCAGTCCTCAAGAGCCTCCACCCTGTCTGTTTTCCAGATCTCCCTGCACTGGTTGATACTGACAACTTAAATCAGTAGTGTGCAGTCAATCAGGATGTGGAATTACTTGAGTCTGCTAATCAGTAGCAAGCTGGTAGTTCAGGATTAGCCAGCCCTGCAGTGAATGTTGGGAAACCCAGGTATAAGTGACAGCTATGAAAATCTACTCAATAACAGAATGTAATTTCATCCATCCCTTGACTTTTCTGTTGCAGGGCCACACAATCACTCACACAAAGACCTGCAACTGCAGCAAGGAATCTCTTGCTTTGTCCAGGCTGGTTTGATCTATCTTGTACAACACATAGAACTACAAATTGTGCGCATTGTACTGAACAAAGTACAATGCAGGAATTAGGGCTCCGCCAAAATATCGGTATATTTAGTCCTGTGATTGAATTCTGTGCATTATCATCAAGTAGCGATCTCTTGTTTTCGTTTGAAGACCCTGTAAAACATCATGTCGGCAAAATTATATCTGAAAGTCTGCACTAGTTGCTCTTCTGAGTCAAACCTTCAAGATGACCTCTTATGCCCCTACATCAGCAACCTCCATTGCGGAAAAAGAAATCACTGAAGACCCATTGTTGTGGTGGACATCCCTCTGCTCTCCAAACTGGCCCATGTGCATTTGTGTATTCGCTGGACAAATGTGGCAGCTGAGAGAGTTTTTTCCACTGCAGGAGTGTCCAAGAAAGTTCACTCACTCATGAACATGCGGTTACCAACTGCTCTTTCTCAAAAAAAAAAAAAAAACATATATATATATATATATAAATATATATATATAAATATAAAATTATATTTATAATTTATTTATAATTTATTTATTGCTTGTCATTTATTCCTACCAAACACTAGAATTTGTTCACAGACTTATATATCTGATTAACAGCTATTTTGTTACGTAATGTAATAGCTATGGCTTTGTTTTACAAAAGTTAATACCAATGTGCCAGGCAACTACTTGAGTTATTACATTTTTATCCTGTTTACATCAATTTTGCACTAAATATTTGGTCTGCTGTTCATTTTCACTATTGGTTAAACTGAATTTTACAGATTTCAAATTATAATTGTGTAATTGTTTGTCAAAAACAGCATTAATAATTTAAGCAATGTTAGACAAAAGTCTGTTATTCGTTGCAATAAATAGGACATGTTTTTTATCAGTGTTTAAACTAAAAAATTAATGGGGATATATTTTCCAAAAATATATGTATATGTTTTTCTTTCTTAAAGTTTGATATATCGTGAGTTGTTATAGATTATATAAATTGATTATCACAATATCACCATATCGTGATAGTATCGCTATCGTGACCAATGTATTGTATATTGCATCATAA
>JAUDJI010001117.1:0-11544 GCA_037389245.1 Oryzias sinensis | reverse complement strand
CAGAGACGTTACATGATGAAACGTGACCAGAAAGTGTCAGTGGAGCTCGGAGCCGGTGCTTTCCTTACCTGCTTACTGGATTTGATTTGTTTTTTTACACTCAGAATCATAAAGGAAGCAGCAAGTCGTTCTGAACCTGCTGAATCCATTTTGGGTCACAGCGATGCTGGAGCCTATCCCTGACAATCTTAGGTGAAGGTGGGGTGCGCCCTGGATGGGTCACCATTCCGTTCATTTACAACCAACCAAACTTTATTAATATAGCACTATAGTCAAAGAGAACTAAAATGTAGCACAAACAGAAGACTTCCAGCAATAAAAATGACAAAGAATAAAAAGATTCAAGTTACAGTTGAGCTGGAAACACTGAAGGTCAAAACATTGAAAACAATGGCTGTGTAAAAATGAATAAAAACATAAATAAAAGATCAGTAAAATTGCTGCTTAGGTATAAACATCAGTTCTTCACAGCGACAGCATCTCATGTCCTCACAGAGGTGGTTCCACAGCTGAGGACCTGAGCTCACTCTGGGCTTCATGGGAACAGTAGACAAGCAAGGCCGGCTCACACAGACACTAAACACATGTGGTGCATTTTCCACAGAGGAAATTTTGGTCTTTGGTGATCTCGACAGACATCTGTGCACATCGACAAATGACCAATGCAAGTTGTCACAGATGTCTGTCGAGGGTTTCAGCCGAACGGGTCTTTACATTAATTCAGTTTTGAGCTGTTCAAAACTTTTGGTCGGTTGAGAATTACACAGTTTATGCGTGTTTTACATACACAATAATTCTGTAAAAGTCATGTAATTGTGTGTGATTTTTGCAAGACGCACACGCAAATTTGTGGTTTTCCACTTATGACTAATGGTCTTTTTTTTACACGTACCATCAATGTAAAACATCTCTATTGCGTATACGGCGCACATATCACGTTCAAATTACGTAATCGACGAACAAATCACTAATGAATTTTATGTTAATGGCAAAATAATCACGCACAGATCATGTTCTACGTTGCTTTACGTGCTTTTAGCGATGTTTATACGTACTTCTTCTGTGGTTTTAACGTGGTGCATTGGTGGTACATCTGTGAAAGTTTCACGTAAAGACCACAACCACTTTTTCCACGTATATTCACGTATGACCAATTTTCATCTGTGCAATATGCACAACACGTAGGTCGTGGCTGTGTGACACAGCAGAAGGGTCTTTAAGAAAAGAATCATTGGAGGTGTAATCATGATGAAGATGTTTTAATCTTCTAAAAATCTCAGGTCAGGCCCCTTTTATGTCATAACCATGTTGAACCTTCAGGTTCTTATGGCTAAGGAGAACAACAAAGAATGTATGCTGTGAAATAGAGAAACTGTGATAAAGAATCCATACTGTGTTTATCTTTTTTAATGTGGTAACAGCTTTGGAGAAACAAATACTTTGAATATCAGAGTACTAATGTACTATAAATGAAACCGAACAATTTGTCCAGACATATGGAAATTCTACTTACTATATTTACAAACTGCTGGACCTTTTGAGAGATTTAATTGATCCCAGTGAGCGGTGAATCAAACTGATTCGTCAGTTGATTACCAGAGCTGATCAGGAGTCATTGAGATAATCGAGGTGGCAATTATTCAAGGGAAACTAGCAAGAAAAAAAGAAAAAGGACTGCAGAACACTTCGCTTTTATCGCTATTCACCCTTGACGCCTCTGATTTTAGCCAAAGAAAAAAATCCTGATTAAAGTTCAATCTGTTTCTGAAGAGCAGCTTAACGAAAAGGTGATGAGGATAAAACAAAGAAAACATAAAGAGTTCTAATAAAGGCTAAACACCCTTCCATGGCACAGGGTGCATCCATCTCCATGTAATTTGGCGAGGTTATATCCATCTGCCGACCATTCCTGTGCTAGGTGCGGCCTCAGCCAATCTGGTCCAGATTTGTCCCCAGCCAAGGGATTTTGGGGAAAAAATATTCAAAACCATCATGTTGATGTGTAAAAAGGCTACAGGGCCAAGTCCTGTTACTGCTTAATCTGGGGTTGTCTCTGGGACATCTCATCAAAGCAATGCTGAAGCTTTCATTGCATTGATTGCAAGACGCTTGATCTTATTTAACTGGAAGAAAACAGCCCCTCCATCTTTTAAACACTGGGTAGAAGTCATGTCCCTTTTGAAACTTCAGCATTTGAAAAATTATTACATAACATGGCAGCCTAGTCTTTGAGTCTATAGCATGTTTTTTATCCACTTACTGAACCCAAAGAAAACTTTATTGCTCGAGGTTTTTTTAAACTTATGCTACTCATAATTTGATCATTTCTTAATGTATTATTTGTCTTTGCGTTGTTATACAGTGTACAGGTCAACTTTGGTTCATTTAAACCAGGGGTGTCAGACATACGGCCTGCGGGCCGTATCTGGCCCGCCAGGTGGTTTACTCCGGCCCACAAATGAAGAGTAAAAATCATAAGGATGTTTAAAAAGAAAGCAAGTTCCTATTCCATTTCTGTGGCGAGTTATGATTTTTTAAAGAAATAACCGAAATGCGCAATTCCACCACTAGGGGGAGCAAAGGAAAGGCAAAACAGGTGAAACGGCATAACTGCACGTGCCAAATGTGAAACCTAACAGCTCTGTGTCTGGGTAAGATGCACTTTGGTTCCCTATGAGCCTTACCGCTGTTATCTTGCTATCAGGATGATCAGTAGAGACACCCTAACGACCAAAATGTTGTCAAAGTGAAGTGGAGTGAAGAGCTTTCCAGGAAAAATGGACAGGTTTTTTTTTTTCTTTCACGATGCTGAATGCAAAACCCCCATGCTTGGTATGTCATCAACATCGCAAGGCTCAAAGAATATAACATTCAGCACCACTAAGTGACTCACCATAAAGAAAAATTTCTGGATTGCTTCAGTGTCAGATGTTAAATATTCAGTCTGTACAAAATTAAATAGACCAACTTTTTTTAAATTTAAATTAATTTTATTCGAGATTCATTAGCCCCAAGTGATTAGGCTACTATGTTGGTTGAGGCATTTTTTCAAATTGAGTAAAAAAACTAAAAGAAAGCAGTTATTTTGCTTTTACATTACTGGTCCGGCCCACTTGAGATCAGACGGGCTGAATGTGGCCCCAGAACTAAAATGAGTTTGACACCCCTGATTTAAACTAAACTTATCTGAACTTAGTGCCTATTACTTTCATGTTTGTTTAACTCATAATGCTGTCATTTGAATTGCCTCCTGTCCTTTGGTGTTAGGTCCTTGTATTCTGTTTTTTGTTCTGTTTATGTTGATAAGGCTTGAAAAATCAATAAAATTTTTAATTCATTTATATTCTAATCAGTTTTTTTGTTTTCTGGGTCACAGGGCTGCTGGAGCCTATCCTGGGCCCTCATACTCAAACTCAAACTCAAACTTTATTTATTTACATAGCGCCTTTCATTTTGGTTAAAAACACAAAGCGCTTAACATAAAAACAGATAAAACAGTCATAAAAAGTGAAAGTTGTTCAAAACAGAAAACAAAGGACAATCACACAAAGAAGGTACCCCTCCCTCAACACCCCTCGCCCCCACCCACCCAGTTACCCCAGTAGAACCGTGAACAGAAACAAAGAACTGCAGTTGAAGAAGGTCTGGCTTGGTACTGCTGTGAGGAAACGATATCATGGGGATCCATTCATTCCAAGGCCCAGCCGGACCACAGGGGCCATCACCGCAGCGCCCGCCCAACACAGGGCAGCCCAGGGCCCCATCCATGGCTATTAGACCACAGAGTGGGACCCCAGCCCGCCCAACCAGAACGGGCACCACAGCAACGGCACGCCCTACAGGTCAAGCTGGTGGTGCCCAAGAAAGATGGATCCCCCAGAGGAAACACTGGAGTAAAAAACATCAGAATAAAAAATAAAAATGATCATAAAATAACAACAATAAAAATAGAAAAAGATAAAAAATAAAATAAGATATAAGAATGTTAGTAATTAAAAAATAAAAAACGTCAGTGATTAAAACATAACCTAAGAATCATTGGTAAAATAACAATAAAAAGAATTGCATATTAGAAACAGAGATAATAATAGTCATTACAAGAAAATAAATAATTAAATATGTAAATAAATACCTCAATTAATAAATAGATGAATAATAAAAGACATAAGGAATGATCAAAGTCATATAAAAGCCAGACTAAAAAGGTGGGTCTTGAGCCTCTTCTTAAAAACCTCTACAGTCTCTGCGGCCCTGAGGCCCTCCGGCAGGCCGTTCCACAGGCGAGGACCATAATGGCAGAACGAAGCCTCACCATGTGTCTTGGTCCTCACTTTAGGGACAACTAAGAGGCCAGTGCCAGAGGATGACCAAAGGCAGGGGACATCCTGGACAGGTCGCCAGTCTGTTGCAGGGCCACAACCACACACTCTCACCTAGAGACAACGTAGAGTAAACAATTAACCTATGGAGCATGTTTTTGGATGGTAGGAGGAAGCCGGAGTCCCCGGAGAAAACCCACGCATGCACGGGAAGACCATGCAAACTCCACCCAGAAAAGTCTGTTTCAGGTCCCCCAGCCGGGACTTCTACTGGGGGCTTTTTTGGTGTGAGGCAAATGCGCCAACCACTGCACCACCATGCAGCCAAATCAATAAAAAAATTTGAATAATAAACACACTTCAATAACTCTGTTTGTTAACAAAAATCTCTTTTCAGGACTCTTTAAGCCTTTAACATAGGCATCGTTGCCGGCGACAACTAATTAACACACACTTTGTACACTAATCCACTGACGTGACCAACACAAATCTACTGATTCTCACACAGAGAAAAGCGGCTAAGGTGTCGCATACTGCAGCTTTTCTTCATGACATGGCAGTCTCTCTTCCCCCTCCCATCTCTGCTCTGCTTCCTTATTTGGACCAACTGTGACCACTCACCTCATCATCCACCAGCCCTTCATAAGGAGATCCAGCATTCATCGCCAGTTCGTTGCCCCGGATGGTGCTTAGTCTGGTCAATAGCTTAATCTTTGCTCATGTGTTTTTGCTCTTCACTAATTTTGTTTTACGCCTCGCCTACAGGACTTCAAACCACAAGTGTTCACCTGAGTCACACTTCTTAAAGAGCAGCCTTATCCTCACTGAAGATTCTGGGAACTACAAGCTACGACAAGACCTCCAGCCACGCCACGACTCCAAGCCACGCCAAAAATAAAACTCAATTACTTATCCTCTTACTCACTTGTGTTTTCCTTCTGGGTTCCAGCGCCTGGGTCTGTCTCGCCTTGCAAGTCGTGACAGAAAATTGGCAAACCTTTCCGGGGCACACAGGTAACCGGACAAAAATTTTCAGTGAGCCGGCAGACTGAGAATTGTCATGCACATTTTTATCCATGGGCATGCTGCAGACGACAGGTTGTAGTGAAGTAGGTGAGACACAGGCGTGTTCAACGTATTTAACTTTTTTTTTTTTCAACCGCCCCATCCTGCACACTGTGCAAAATCACTCTTTAGTGCTCTTTAAGTGATAAGTGTGAGCTAATCGTGTGCAGCCTGACTGTAATGAGGAAAATTAGACAGAGTGTAGTTTATGTGAACATCCTATGGGCACTTACACATCACCTGCACACCCATGCGTGAAGCATTTGCAGGCGGTCATTAAGGAGCCAGTATTCACACCTTACCAACGACTAGAGATTGTTGTCAGGAAACTACTCGTACATCGTGGATCTAACTTCCATTAAATCCTTACAGATCCTTCATGATGAACCACAGGCACCACATTGGTATAGTCCATTGTCATGCCCCTTAAGATGCGGCCGCTCCTCTCTACCACCCTCCATGGGCTCAGACACCCATAACCCCTCATTCGTCTGAGTGTGACTAAGGCTTTACAGACAGTATTCAGAAAAAGCTTTTCAGTAGAACTCTTCAAAAAACTGTTATACAGTATATAGTCTTTGAGATACACTGGGATTAATTGTTTCATGACACATGTTTTGTGATACGCATCGTATTGCCAGACTCTTTCCAATACTCTGCCTTACTGTTTACAAATGTCTCTCCACCTGTTTGCAGGTTTAGGATGGTAGATCCCACCTCAGGGCATTGAGAACAATAAAAGTTAGAGATGAAGCTGCTGGAAAACAACTACAGGATTTTTTTAAATTATTATTATTAATTAGTGCAATATGTGCAAGAAATGAAAAGGCAAGGTTTTGCCAGAGGAGTTTTTGCCTCTGGGATTGTATAGATATACACAAGAGGCAAACAGTTTCACCAATCACTGCTCATCAAACACAGTGTGTCGTGATTTTAAGCTAACTTTATAAAGCGGAGCAGAGTTTACTGCTGCCTCTGTCTCAAACAATCATTTCAATAAATATTTTCCATTAGAATTCTCATAATTTGAACGCATAAAACATTTGTTTACTTTAAAATGATTTCTGACTTCCTGATGGTGTCCCCCAGTTTGCGCTTCAGCAGCAGTGATCCTTGAGATGCTTGGCTAAAAGAGCAACCATGGGAGAAAACGATACCCACCATAGAAGTAACGGTTAGAGGCCAAAATCAAGGCAACTTGGAAAGATGTAAACTGACAGAGGCTCAAAGAGGTAAAATGAGAAAGCAAGTACCTAAGAGGTACAGCCAGATGCTTATACCTTTCCATAGTACTGGAAACTGCCAAACAAAGGCTCCTAGCCTTGAGCAATCGCCTAAAGAGGTACACAAGAGACAATGAAGCCAGACGGATAAACAGGCTGTTCGCAACTTAACCTGTAAAAGTGTACGCTCAGTGGCCGGGTCAAAACAACCTACATGCCTACTGGCTAAAGAAGCTCACCACGCTCCACGTGTACCTGGCAGCACAAATGAACCAGCTGCTAAGAGATGGGACTCACCCTGAATGGCTAATAGAAGGGCGAACGATCCTGATCCAGAAGGATCCCTCAAAGGGTGTAGTCCCGTCCAACTATCGGCCAATAACCTGTCTCTCCCTTTCATGGAAGCTCATGTCAGGCATCATTGCAATCAAGATAAATAGGCAGATGGATCAATACATCAGTAACACACAGAAGGGCATTGGTAGAGACTCCAGAGGAGCGAAACACCAACTCCTGGCTGACAGAACAGTCGCTCAAGACTGCAAGTCACGACACACCGACCTGTGCACAGCCTGGAGCATGACATTGACTGCCTTATCCACACCACCAGGATCTACAGTACTGACATTGGGATGTCATTCGGGCTCGAGAAATGCAGCCGGATGGTGACAAAGAGAGGCAAGGAAGTCCACACAGAAGGGGTCTCACTCCCAAGAAGGAACAATGGCAGATATTGAGGACAGTTACAAGTACCTTGGAATTCCGCAGGCAAATGGCAACCTGGAGCAGGCAACAAGGAAAGCTGCAACAGCTAAATACCTCCAACGAGTGAGGCAAGTCCTGAGGAGCCAGCTTAATGGCAAAAATAAGACCGGGCAATAAACAGCTACGCACTTCCAGTTATCAGATACCATGCAGGAATAATAAGATGGCCAAAGGAAGAGATACAGACCACAGATGTTAAAACACGAAAGCTCCTCACCATGCATGGAGGGTTCCATCCCAAATCCAGCACCCTGAGACTGTATGCTAGCCGCAAGGAGGGAGGCCGAGGACTAGTGAGCGTAGAAGCCACTATCCAGGATGAAACATCCAAGATGCATGAGTACATTAGCTCAAGGCCCCAACTGACAGTGTGCTCAGTGAATGTCTCAGGCAATGGAGAGCAGAGGATGCAGTGCTGGAGGACAGATCCTCATGGGAGGACAAACCCCTGCATGGGATGTACCACCGGACCATAACTGAAGTGGCTGATATCAAGAAGTCCTACCAATGGCTAGAAAGGGCTGGCCTACAGGACAGCACTGAGGCACTCATCCTGGCAGCTCAGGAACAAGCCCTGAGCACCAGAGCAATAGAGGCAATGGCAAACCAACCAGACATTGTAGTGGTGGATAAAGAACAGAGGAAAGCCGTTGTGGTGGATGTGACAGTGCCAAGCGATGGGAACATCAAGAAGAAGGAACATGAGAAACTGGAGAAATACCAGGGACTCAGAGAAGAACTGGAGAAAGCCTGGAAAGTGAAGGTGACAGTGGTGCCTGTGGTAATTGGAGCACTCGGGGCAGTAACCCCCAAGCTGGAGGAGTGGCTACAACAGATACCTGGAAAGACCTCAGACCTCTCAGTCCAGAAAAGCGCAGTGATAGGAACGGCTAACGGACCCTTAAGCTCCCAGGCCAGGCTCCCAGAGGAACCGAGCTTTCAGGAGAAACCACCCGCGGAGGGTGAGAGGGGCGTTTTTTAATACTGTGTGTGTGTGTGTGTGTGTGTGTGTATATAAAAACAACTTTGCAGAAAAAACAAAGTCACTTGTTCCTGAAGATTCAGAATCTGCATCGTTTCAGCCGCATCATTCACCCATAATCTGCAGAAAGTCATCAAGTCGGACTCCAAACTATTTTCTGCAGACACGACTGGAGAATATGTGCAATACATAAAACATTTTGCTCATGTTTGGTACATTATCATTTCATCACAGCTCCCTCAACAGACCACATCTGCCACTCTGTGGTGTAAAAAAAAGTCAGATTCCCTTTTCTGTGCCTCTTTTCTTTAGTTTTAATCGACTTTCTTTCACATTTGTTTGTCTGCTTTGTTATGAACTTAAAGGTACAGAAATACTCTGCGGCGCTGCTTGCCCTCCCAGCTCATTAAAACTAAAATGAGGAATAAGAAAATCTTAAAAAGTAAAAAAAGATTGAATGTAGCCGTCCTAGAAGAGCCTAAAACCCATCAGGAAGACGAGCGAAGAAGATGTGGAACAATCCGGCGCATTTATATTCACTGCGGCGCCTTTGTTCAGAGGTCTGTCTGAGGCTAAAAACTGTCAGAGGTGTGAGGTCTGAGCTCTGATGCACAGACTCTTTCCCTGCAGGGAAACCAGTCAAAAGACTTTCAGGTAGGTGCCTTTCATAAAACATGCTGCCTCTCCCCCCCACCATCAGCGGCTCCAAGGCCCACCAATGCCGAACCCATGGGTGGAATCCAGCACAACATGCAAACTGTCAGCTGTTTGCAGAAAATCAAACAAGAACAATTTCTTTTTTTTTTTTTTGGACTTGTCCTGTCCAACAGCTGGGCAGGCAGATGAGAACTGAGGGCCTCTTGTGTTGGACATATTTTACTTTTACAACAGGGTTTATTAATCTTCTGACAAACCAGAGGTATGTCTGAATAAACCCCTTTTGTAATCGAGGTCAGACTTTATTCATTATAATTATTTTTGAAATTCTTTTGTGTTGGACCGGACGGAAAAGGAAAGAAGGGGAGAAGAGAGAGGGATGTTAGAGAGGGGGATAGGAGGGGGGAGGGGGGGGTAAAACCATGAAGCATCATAAAGCAACAAGCTACTGGATGTTTATCATTACGGTGAGGTACAGATAGAATATAAATCTCAAAGGGGTGGGGCCTGTCCACACACACTCAGCTGCACCTGTTGGCTGCAAAAATGTCCACATGTCAACATGCACACAATACAGATAGTGTTCACACACGCATACTTATGCCTACAAGCCAACTAGTGTGAGATATTTCATTCATTCACGCAATTTGTTAGTGCAAAGGTGAGCTAACACCTGTGCTTAGTTGAGTGTTTATGTTCTTCTAAAATGGATGATGGAATGTGGAAAGCAGGAGGGGAGCAACCAGCCACCCCCACACCCAGACCCCCGCCGAAGCAGCTGCGGCAGCCAGAAGCCCCCAATGCCACATGGCAGCAAGCAGGCAGAGAACAGCCCCCGGGCGCCCACGCCCGCCACCTAGGCAGCAGGGCCGCTGCGAGGCCCCCAGAGCAAGAGAGCAGGGAGGCATGGGGGGAAATAGAGCGCCGCCCAAGCCCAACCAGGAGAGTAGCCCCGCCGCCACGCCAGAAGAGCCCAACGCAGGGCCCCACCCGAAAAGGGCACCCACAGCCCCACACAAGAACCCCATCACCACCCAGGAGTTCTGGGCATCCCCCCGCCCCAACCCCAGGTACGAGCCAGGACCCCCCAAGGGAGACCCGCTCGGCGCTCCAGGCAGCCACCCACCAAGGCCACAAATGGTCCAGAAAGGTGCAAGACAGGTGCCAGCCGCCCCCGCCCAGGAGAGGGGCACCCCAGAGGGAAGGGGGGCCCACAAGGGTTGTTGTAGACATGGCCCGACCAGGCTCGGCCACAGATGGAAATTGGCGAGGCCCAGCACCCGGCGGCAAGGACCAGAACCCACCCCGCAGGGACACAGACACCCCCGGCTCAGGTGTAATATGATCCCCGGTTTCTGGCCTTGCCAGAAAGCTCAGGGATCCCTCTCCCTGTGTGGGGAGAGCACCGCCGGGCCCAGGAAACCGGCACCCAGGGGACACGGCCGCCGCTGCCAAGGGCCCTGCACGCCCCACCAGGGATGGGGCATGGGACAGATGGTCCAAGGTCCCGCCTTCCTTGCGACATGACTGTGTGCGTGTGTGTTAGTGAGGGTGTGTGTGTGCGTGTTTGTGTGTGTTTATGTTTGTAAATTGGCGGGTAGGGTGCTAGGAGGACAACTGCGGCTTGCTGGCAGTGATGTCCAAGCACCCCCCCCCTACCAAGGGCCCTACATGTCTAAGGTGCAAATAAAACTGAGAGAGGGGGGGCCCACTCCATACAGCAACCATGGGAGGGGGACCACTTCTAAGTAACCCCCCCCCCAAGGCTCAACGCAGGCTAAACCCCCCACCCCCTCACCCTAATATGAGATTATATGAGGAAGGGGGTAAGTTGGGGACAGCTGGTAGACTGAACAATTTCAGGTGATCGATAAAACCACTGATGCCAGCGTTCCGTCCACATTTAAATTCTTCCTGCTTCTAAATACTTCATTCTTGACGTTATTCCACCAGGAATAGTCAAAACGTGCATCACTGCTGGCCTAATGTCAAGTCACTGAGAGTACTTAGATGTAGTTCTGGAACTCTTTGGAGTTTCAATCAGCATCTGTGTGTTTGAAAGAAGAAAAATGTAGCAAATGAGGAGAAGGGTGACCTGAAACACTGCACGGAGTCCATGATTTTGTTGCTTTCCAGGAACTTGGAGGATGGTATGTGCACAAGACAACATGGTTTCTTTGAAGTCCCACTTTGATCAACTTTAGATCTATTTTCTGAAAGACTACAGTTCCCAGTGGTCTTTTCATTTGGATTAGGCCATTTTTAGGCAAAATCATAAAGCCTGTGTCATTTTCTAGGACAAAGTTTCTGCAGAGCAGCAGTTAAGTAGAAATTCACCTTTGAGTTGGGGGCGGAGTAAGCCTGTGTTTGTTTCCCATGATCCCTTTGTTTACAGTCCCTCATACTAGCTTACACCCCTTACAACCCCAACCTAACATAAAATATAATACTGGAGCTATCCAGCCATACAGTTTAGATCCAGATTCCAGCTCAGATGAGGAAAAATAAAGCCGTTCATGGATCTATTTGTCTG
>JAUDJI010001116.1:0-11544 GCA_037389245.1 Oryzias sinensis | reverse complement strand
TGCCCAACTACTAAACAGGAAGTGAAGGCCTTTGCCACCATTTTGTTCCTTGGGCACCAGGAAGAGAAGGTGAGAGACATTACAAAATCAAACCAGTCTTAAACATTTGGTGGTTGTGCATGATGTGTCTAAAGGTGATGAGCTATGACAGACAGGTGACAAGTAGATACAACTAGTTTGTCACACAAGGCAGGATGGGTCCATGCTTTTATGTTCCAAATTCTGAGCCTACCATCCGAATGTTGCAAAAGAAATGGAGATTCATCAGACTAGACATTTTTCCCAATCTTCTATTATCCAATTTTGATGGCCCTGTGAAAGGACTAGCCCCTCCTCCTGGGCGTTGCTCTCCATCAGTCCAAAGGAAAAATAGGGAGAAGTGTTTACATTGTTCAAAAACAGAAATAAACATACAGAAATAAACAGTTTCATTCAAGAAACATTCTGTGTCATGCAAAGAGACATTCAATTAATGCTTAACCGAAAATAAATACAAACAGTGACCGATCTGTCACATGACCCGGTGTGTCAGCGACCACTTCCGGATTACTTCCGGGTAAACAAACGGACGCTAATGTTGGCGTTGTGTGTGCTTTGTGTTAATGTATGCATGGGGATGATGAGTCGACAACCCAGCGTGCACTCAGGGCTACCTGCAGGGGGATAGGGACGGAATGAAAAGGGTAGGTGGATGTAAATGACGGTTCTGTGCATGCGCGTCACTGGCACGTGGGTGTGTGCGAACATGTGTGCGTGTTTGTGCTTCTGCAGCGGCAGCTGACGGTTCTACACCGTCACATCACCCCCCTCCTCTGGGAGATTGGCGATGTGCGGCAATCTGGGTAGGAAATCCGCTACTATGTTTTGTTTTCCAGGCCGGTGACGAACGGTGAATGTGTAAGGCTGAAGCGCCAAATACCAGCGTGTAAGCCGGTTGTGGTGGTCCTTCATGGTATTTATCCATGTTAGGGCCCTGTGGTCTGTCTCAAGGTCGAATTCTCTGCCAAGTAAGTAGTACCTCAAGCTGTCCAGCGCCCACTTAATGGCAAGTCCTTCCTTCTCCACAGTGGAGTACCTTGTCTCTCTCGGCTGCAGTTTCCGACTGAGGTATGGCACCGGTCGCTCTTCACCTGGGTCTCCCTACGCCAAGACAGCACCAAGTCCGAGGCATCCACTTGGACGAGGAACCTTTGATCAAAGTTAGGACTCTTGAGAACAGGACAAGAGCATAATTTATTTTTCAATGTTTGGAAAGCCATTTCACAGTCATCTGTCCAGGTCACTGGGTTTTTCTGCCTCTTCTCTGTAAGGGCAGTGAGGGGAGCTGCAATGGTGGCGAACTGATGGACAAACCGCCGGTACCATCCAGCCAACCCCAGGAAGGAGCGTACCTCTTTCTTGGTGCGTGGTCGAGGGCCATTGCGGATAGCTTCAACTTTATCCACCTGCGGACGCACCTCACCACCTCCCAACAGGTACCCCAGGTAACGGGTTTCCTTCCGGGCCCACTCACACTTGCTCACGTTTAAGGTCAGGCCTGCACTTTGTAGTTTCTTCAGGACCAGACGTAGTTGATCCAGTTGTTGCTCCCAGGTGTGACTGTAGATCACCACGTCATCCAAATAGGCTGCACTACAGTGGTTACATCCCTGCAGCACCCTGTTCATCAGCCGTTGACACGTGGCTGATGCTCCATGCAGACCAAAAGGCATAACTGTACACTGAACCAGTCCAGCAGGTGTTTTGAACACCGTGTATGGTCGACAGGTGTTGCTGAGAGGTACTTGCCAGTAACCCTTGCATAGGTCAAGAGTGGTGATGAAATTAGCAGCCCTGATCTTCTCCAGCAGGTCGTAAATCCTCGTCATTGGATATGCGTCGAACTCCGAAACTGCGTTCAGTCGATACATATCCGCAGTGAGTCGTCCTTTTTTGAACGATACCCACCGGACTGCACCACTCTGAGTTGGACGGTTCGATGACACCTAGCTCCAGCATCTTCCTCACCTCATCGCTCAGCCTTCCCACCAACTTCTGTGGTACCCGATAAGGCCGTTGCCGGATTGGACGTCCATCTTTGAGCCGTATGGAATGGCTAATGAGGGTAGTTCTTCCTGGCTGTGCAGAAAAAAGAGATGGCATTTCATGAAATAAGTCCACATCTGTGTAGTCTGGTCAGGGGGTAAAATTTGACAGTAGACTGGAACATCTCGCCTGAGACTTACCACCGCCTGAAGGGCCTCTGCCATCGCTGGATCTGCCCAGAGCAACACAGCAAGGAGCAGATCGGGGAGATCATCATCCTGGAGCAGCTGCTGCGTGTGCTTCCAGCTGACATGAGGACGTGGGTGACGGAGCACGAACCGGAGGATGGCCTCACTGCTGCCCAGCTTGCACTGCAGTATCTCAACGCTCGACGATGGCCGTCTACATTTTGAATCAATACTTGTATTGATTCAAAATGCTGTCAGGATATTTATTTCATTATATAATTATTTTGATTCTTTATAAGAGTGATGTTTCCTTTGATCTTTTGTCCATTGTCCACAGCCTTGAATAGACTTTTCTGTCTGTCAAACCCCAGAGTTAAGATGAATGAGAAGATGGAAACAAAGTCACTTTGATGCAGACTCCTGTCTGTTTATTTATTTTTCGTTAAATCCAGGAAACCCAATAGATTATATTAATTTTATGTATGACAACTATATTTTATTAGGAAGCAGCTGTTAGTTTTTTACGGGGCTGGAATCATAAGCGGTGAGTCTAAGGACCGCCCCCGCCTCTCTCCCGCATCATATGGTCATCGTAGCAGCAAGGTGACAGGATAGTGGGGGCACCCTGACGCAAATTTAACTCATTTTACGCGGAAATGGGTGGATAAAAGGTTACCCTGTGTGTAGTCTAGGGGGATAAAAGGAATTTTTTTTGGGCGCTCACGTGTCCCCTACGAGATCGCCACTGACTCTGCCAGCGTTCACAGCTGCAGACAGCCCCCCCCTCCGTGTACTTATGCTGCTCCCTTACTTCTACCTGCTCGGTACTACCTGCAATGTTAAAGGCACCACGACACTCTGAGAACATGATCGTTATTTTACAGAGCCACAGCATTTTGGACTGTTAAGCTCTTTCCGCCATCGCATAACCTTGGTCGCATGCCTGAGCGCGTGCCGCACGCCCCGCATACTCTCTAAACAAGAGCCCCGCCCCCCGTGCACACAAATAGACAGACAGACCTCTCCTCTTCAGCCGGAATAATGAAATTAATATAATCATTAATTAAAGGAAAATTGACTGACTTGTAGAGTTAAATATGGCAGATAAAGTTTATATCTTGTGGGACACAAAAAAAGCGACTTTTTCAGTACCGATAGCAGAACCGTTCTTAACGATACTGCCGTCTTGAAGACTCGCGCCCCGGGGCTCATTCAATACCAAGGCACGGTACCCATCCCTACTCATCACTTCCTGCTTGAACTGCTGTAACTCTTCTGTTTGGTCTCCCACAAAAAAACTCTCCACTGGTTCAGAATTCAGCTGCTCATATCACACGCACTTCCTCCATCGACCAGTTCAACAGCTTCACTGGCTCCCCATCCCATAGCGTATTCATTACAAAATCTTTCTCTACACATTCAAAGCCTTTCACAACCCTGCACCTCCCTATCTCTCTGACCACACCTCCTCGCTCTCTCCACTCCACCTCCTCTATTTGGTTTTCTGTCCCCTCCACCCGTCTTGTCTGCTCTTTGACTTTGGAACTCACTCCCCCTGACTTCTGTAACACTGACACACTCCCAAATTTCAAATCAAAACTAAAAACTCATCTCTTCCAAATGGCCTATTAAGTGTAACAATAACTTTATGTTTTATGTATATGTATTAAATGTCTATGTATTTAAATTGTTGATGTTTTAACTGCTCAGCTTTGGAACTCAATCCCAATTATGTCTCATAATGAGGATAAATATCTGGAATCTTAAATCTCAAACCTTGATTGAAACTATCTGGTGCCTACTGGTAGCAAGTGCAAGGGTGTGGCAGCAACATTTTTGACACAACACAGTATATTCATGGTTTTACTTTTTAATGATTTGTAAGCTTTACTTCATTTTTAAATGTTATAACTGTTGTATTGTATTTGTTAAGCACTTTGGCCATCATGGTCTGTGGTTAAGGGACATTCAGCTTCTCCAAAGCTAGTTTCCAAATACGCCCGGTTATCCGTCTGGGTCCACTGTGTTTTAGCCACGGGCTGCACAGTGATTTAGTGGTTAGCCTTCTTGCAAAGGAGTTCCTAGTTCAATACCCAGCTGGATCCTTTTCGCGTTTTCCTTGTGCATGTGTGGGCACTCTGGCTTCTCCTCCCACAGTCCAAAAACTTGCTTAATAGTTTAAGTGGTCTCTCTACTGAAGGAATTTACATTTTTGTGGTCCTTATTTCTCTTAGGCTTTTTGTCTTATCTTTATTTCATTGAAGGTTCTCTTTCAGGTTTACTGTGTGTGGTTCCCGTCCTTTGAATTTTAAAGGGACTTCCTGAACATTGCATATGTGAGAAGGTTTGGACTGCAGCTCCACGCTCATCCCCCGTCAGGGGAAATAAAGGGATTCTTTGATCTTCTAAGGCCATTTGGAAGACTCTGGGAATGATTCAATCTGTGGGTACCTCTCTAGGCGTCCGTTCACGTGTGGAGAACAAACCTCTAGGATCGACTACCTGCGGTGACAGTTCCTGCCACCTGTGGTGGACCCATGGGGATTCCGTACCGTGTCCATCTGTGAGGTTGCCCCCAGAGACCAGATGCTGTGATTCGAAGTATAGACTGAAGGAAGTGGGCGGGCTCCTCTGTCAGCCAATCTCGAGCGGCCAGAGGCGGAGATACAGCCGCCATCCATACAAAAACAATAAAAACATATGTAAAAATAAAAATAGCTATATACACATAATATCAAATTAATGACATAAATTTATCTTAGCCTCCTTTGACTCTTTAGTATTAATTTTATTAATCCTAACACCCTCTCAATTTAAATAAAGTCAGCATGTTTAATGGAAACTGTTAAAATTACAGCATCTTGTATAGTCTACCAAGTCCCATTCTATGTTTTCAGTTTTCCTGCTTATTTCTTCTTCCCCTGTGAAACTTCAGCCACTCCTCACATTCCACAAGCATCTACATATTTACTGTAAAAATTGGTAGACTTTTTTAAATGTTCCATTTTAACTTGGAGGTTTAAAAGAGCAGAAAACACATCTCTTAACCATACAGAGATTTTATGCAATGAAAGATAGCGATGTGTACGATTTTTCTGTTTCAATTTTTACAATACAAAGGTTCAATTACAAATGAAACAGGAATAACATGTCACAAACCATCTAGCTCAACGTAAATACCTTTTTAAGTGTTTAGAAATGTCTTTCATCATGGGCCCATAAATGAATGGGTTGAATAAAGGATGATAAAGAATTATTTGTAATGTCATAATTAACTGTGCTATTTTCGGAATATCTGAATCCACTTGAGCTATAATGACATCATACAAAACCAAGCAGGAGAAACTGAATACAACCAGCAGGTAAGGGAAACAGCAGCCTTTCTTTTGTTTTTTAAAATAAATAAATCTCATTTCTAAACATCCTCCATGTCTTTAATGCAATGTAATGAGACACCTACAGACAGAAATGTCAAGGTATCTGCTGTAAATCTATGAAGTGAATAACAGGATAAATGATCGGCTAGTTAGTTAGCATGTAGTCTGCTAACCTTTGAATGTAAAGCCACTGCTAAAGAGTATGTTAATGAAAGACAACTGAATATTATTATTCCTATATATTCGACCCTAAATTACAATATCAGCTGGCTGTCTGTGTACTGGCCAGCTAGCTGCCCGAATGCCGGCATGACAAGCAAAAGAGCTCTGCGGTGGAGCTAGGAGCTATGTGTGTCAGGTAAATTGTATGGTAAAGCACCAAGCCTAGGTATCATAAATCTTATGATATTTTTCTTATATTCATTGAGACAGTAATAAATTGATCATTCTTGTTTTTGTTCAAGTGTCCGGCAGCCCCGTGACCCCGAAAGGAAACAACGGTATGGAAAATGAATGAAAAAATAATGTTTTTGTTCATTCTTGTTCATTTTTTTTCATTTCTTGAATGAATGTGGATCACCTTGACACGGAAGTTACCGCTAAAGCGGCTTTTGGGGCTGGACGGAGAGCATATCCGTGTTTATGAATGACTTATTACGTGAATAATTATTACGTTTGAATGAATTAACATAGGTAAATGGGGCACAAACTTGGAGGCGTTCTGCAGGCAAGTCTGCCATGCGCTGTTCTTCCACTTTGCCTCAAAGCTTCCTACATGTTACACAGTTGTGAATAACGGAGCAGAAGAGTCTCTTGCCTCCTAAGATCCAGTACCCTGCTGCTCTTATGGCTCCTTCTGTAAAGTGACGTCGTTGATGTTTCACTTTCACATGGTGATGTCGCGTTAGTAGAAGGGCTATGTGGCTTTTCTTTGGCAGGATCACAGGATGTCATTCATGCGTTTCGAAGTCTGAATTATGCAAACGACCAACAACACAGATCAAGTTGTTCCTAATTATTGGACTAAACTTTTGAAGACAGCTTTGCTAATTTGAGTAGGTTAGGATTTCAAGATGTGAAACAATTCTACTAAATCTGCTAGAAAGCCAAATGTTACATCCAAGAATGAAATTCTGGCATTAAGATAAGCAGAAGACATCTGTCCATCACCATACACTGTGCGGGTTAGAAGGAGGGATAAAGCAGACAGGGAGCCGTGTGTCAGTTTGCACGTGGGGGTGGAACTAGATGCACGCTGCCAAAGTGAACCATGTGATCATAAGGGGAACCAGATCCTCACTCCTTGAAGCCGGGAACAAGAGGACCCAGGACCGCCCACCACCCATTCAGAGCCACTTCACCGTATGCCAGCCCCGGGCTGCCTACAGTGACCCGAGCAGCCCAAAGATCACGACACAACCCCAGCTCCACCCCAATCTCCCCACACTACACTACCCTCTACAGTCCCCCTCACCCAACACGTTTCTCAACCCCTCCTCCTGTATCCTCTCCACTCTGCAAAAGGGAGGGTGAACTCCAGCAAGGTAGCCCCCTGGCCTGTCCTCACCCATGCACTCTCGCACACACACACATTCTTCTGGTTGCCTCCCGTCGCCACACAGTAAACCCCTCCAGCCCACTGACCCCCCAGCATCACACACGCTGACCACCACTTTGGCCAACAGGGTCCCCACACACCAGATTGCCCTGAGAGGACCAGGCGGGTGAAGACCCCCCCCCTACCTGATCCCACCCATGTATTGTGGTGTGAGGGTGCAGTGTTTGTGCTGCTGGTAAAATGGGAGGTCTCCAGTGGGGTGGCGGGCCCAACTGCTGCTAAGCAGCAGGCCCTGGGGGTGGAGAGGCTCATTTTTTTACTTTTTTGTTTCCTAAACAAGAACAAGAAAACAATAATGGCTTGTTTTCCAATGTGCGCTCTGAAATCACAAAACATACAAGAATTTGTCAGATGCGAACAAAATATAAATTTTCACTTTGTGTGCCCCGGAAATTTGTCACTGTTGCCTGCTTGACCTCCACCAGCCCATGTACCAGCCTTGCAAATATAGAGTTTTGTTCTCTTCCATCCATCTTCCTCCACTTATCCAGGTTGCGGGGGCAGCAGTCTAAGAAGAGATGCCCAGACTTCCCTCGCCCCGGCCACTTCCTCCAGCTCCTCTGCAGGACCCCGAGTCGTTTCCAGGTCAGCCAAGTGACGTAGTCTCTCCAACGTGTCCTGGGTCTTTCCCCGGGCCTCTGCCCAGTGGGACATGCCAGGAGGCATCTGGACTAGATGCCCGAACTACCTCAAATGGCTCCTTTCGATGTGGAGAAGAAGCGGTTCTACACAGAGATCTCCGCGGGTGACCATGCTTGTCACCCTATCTCTTAGAGGGCCCAGCCACCCTATGTGGGAAGCTTATTTCAGCTGCTTGTATTCGGGCCCTCGTTCTTTCGGTCATGACCCAGAGCTCATGACCATATGTGAGTATGGGAATGAAGATGGACCGATAAATTGAGAATTTTGCTTTCTGGCTCAGCTCTCTCTCCACCACAAAGGACGGGTACAACGACTGTATAACTACAGATGCCGCTCCAATCCGCCTGTCAATTTCACACTCCAGTCTTCTGTCACTAGTGATCAGGACCCCAAGATATTAAAAGTCCTCCACCCAAGGGGAGGGACACTCCACCCACCGAGAGATGGCAAACTACCTTTCTCCGGTCGGGAACCATGACCTCAGATTTAGCGGTACTGACCCTCATCCCAGCCGCTTCACACTTGGCCGCAAACCGCCCCAATGCACTGTTGAGGTCCCGGCTCGATGAAGCCCACAGGACAACATCATCCACAAAAAGCAGAGAGGAAATCCTGTGATCCTCAAACCAGGCCCCTTCCGGCCCCTGGCTGTGCCTAGAAATTCTTTCCATAAAAACTATAAACGGAACTGGTGATAAAGGGGAGCCCTGCCGGAGTCCAACGTGCACCGGGAACAGGTCTGACTTACCACCGGCTATGCAAATCAAGCTCTTGCTCTAGTCATACAGAGACCGGACAGCCTTCCCCTCACTCAGTTTTTTCAATTTATTTAAAACATACATACAACAAAGAAGGGTGTTACGTCCACAAACGTACAGGTCTAGAGCAAAAAACAAACTACATGAGGTGTACAAGGTATCCTGTCTTACATGTCCACAAACCTCCCACAATCTCCAACATAAGGAGCTGTTCACCTTCATCTGGGTTGTGATACAGAAAGAGCTCCGCTTTCAAGTGATCCACAGGAGCTTACATAAAGGCCTGGTGGCTGACTCTGGGGCCTGATTGCACAGCTCGTCAGGTCTCCACCAGGTGTCTTCACTCACAGGAAGCACAAACAGAGGAAGGAGGAAAAAAAGAAAAAACAGTGAAAAACCCCTGCATGTAATAAAGGGAGGATTAGGTCATGACCAGAAGTTGTTTCCGCTTTTTTCCCTATGCTGCCATGCTACACTATCTTAGAAAACACACATTCAAATTTACTTTCATTCCCCTCTTTCTTGAGGCACTACTAAGAATTTTGCATTACTCTGTCAGCGGCTCTACTCCGAGCACTTTCCGGGTGAATGGACTTCTCACCCAATCTCTAAAGCAACACCCTACGGAGGAAGCTCATTTCAGATGCTTGTATCCGGGATCTTGTTTTTTCGGTCAAGACCCAAAGCTAATGACCAATGGGGAATAGTGGAACAAAAATCAGCCAGTAAATTGAGAGTGTTACTTTCTTACTCAGCCCTCTCTTCACCACAAAGGACCGGTATATTGACCGCTAAATGGTCAGTCCGCCTGTCGACCTCATGTTCCGATCTTCCCTCAGTCGTGAAGAAAATCCCAAGATATTTTAACGCCTCCACTTGAGGCAGTTGAAATCACCCACCCTCTCTGGATGGGTGGTTACAAACTACTATTTTTGAACACTTCTGTCTTGTATTTGCTTTGTAATGCAAACTTTTAGGGAAGGCTTCAATTGCTCTAAAACATAGCTCCCATCAAGCACTAAACATGAGTAATGTTGGTATATTCATCAACTATTTATTGCTGAGCCACAGATAATGAAATCCATTCTTTTTATTATTTACCAGAAGTAATATATTATTCAGTACTTGCATACCTGTTTGAATTGTTTTAGTAAAGACTGCCCTCATGGTAAGCCTCTCTTTGAATTGGAGGTTTATTCATCTATGGTGCACGTTTATCCCAAACACACATGCTGTCATTGACCAAGAGGCTAACTGCAAAACACTGCGGACATAGTTCACACATTAATTTCAGTTTCAAAAATAAATCTTTACTACTATTCCTGATATCTTATTCTATTGAAATTAAGATTTGACAGAATTGTAATAAGGAACATCTCACTTACAGCTGGAATGTTGGGCCACTCTACAAGCCAATTTCAATAAGGCAGATTACTTTGATTTATTCTCATCATTTTTATTTCTTTTCCTTGATGAATTACGAAAATATTTTAGGCAGTCAAGGTACTTCTGTATTTCTATATTGCTTTGCTACTAAATGTCGAAAGTTCATGTGTGCACTGTACATTTCCTGGGTTTATCAATCTTTATATTAAATAAAAACGTGTGGAAACTATACATACCAAAGAAAATGACAAGGTCCTTTTTTGTAAGCATTTTAACTAGAATTACTTAGGTGCACAAAATGACAAATTCTAGACCTGCAAGTTTGGAAAGACACTTAATTGCCAAGCTGTTGGTGGCAGGCCTCACAGCATAAACTTTAGTTAATATAGTTTTAATGGTACAGCGTGTTTATATTTTATCATTTACAGGTATCCTGTACATATCCCACCCTATTTTTATTTTATGGCATTCAGAGTGAACAGCAAAGTACGTATCTCATTGTACAGGAAAACCTGTTGCCACGTCTCTAGATGTGTGAAATTTGTTCTCTATATTTGATCCATCTCCTGGGGGAGCTTGGGAGCTCCAGACACAGCCACATGTGGGAACAACTTGGTGGTTTAACCCCCTAATCCAATCCCTGAATGCTGAGGCTCAAGCAGGAAGACTCTAGGTCCAATTTTCAGTCATCAGTTTGACTGAAAAAGGCCTTCCAGTCTAAGTCAAGTCCACTAAGTTGTTATAAAATGCAGTTTAGAAAGATTTTAATTATCAAAAAAACAGTGTTATTTTTTTTATTACATTACTTGTGACAATAGCACATTCAAGTTCCTTTCCAAACAAAATACAATCTGTTTCAAATAAGATCCTTCCATATTAAATTGCAATGATACTTTACAAAATTTGACTTTGCAAAGCAATTAGGTATAAGAAAAAAGAATGTGAAGTTTAAACTTATTCTATAATAATCCTGTCTGACACATCAAACTTTTTACTGGAGGAAATGTAAAGCTCTCAAAACCTATTGATTTAGTGTAATTTCAGCAGTGGTCAAAAAGAAAGACAGTTAAATTTAAGTAAGGTAAAACCACTACTCACTTTCCAAGAGCATCTGCAAGCTTACTGTAAAAACTGCTCAAACAAATTCAATAACATTTCAACTTTAATTTTGGAGTTTTAAAAGAGCATGTAGCCACATCTTAAACAAGGATTTTATGCAATAAAAGATAATGATGTGTACAGCAAAGATTGACTTGGTTTTTACTTTTCAATTATTTACAATACAAAGGATTGATTAAAATTGAAACAGAAGTAACATGTCACAAAGCATCTAGCTCAACATAAATACCTTTTTAAGTGTTTAGAAATCTCTTTCATTTTGAGCCCATATATGAATGGGTTAAGTAAGGGATGATATATAATTGCCTGTAATGTCATAAGTAATCCTGCAATTTTTGGAATATGTGAATCAACGCGAGCTATAATGACATCATATAAAACCAGGCAGGAGAAACTGAATAAAACCAGCAGGTGAGGGAAACAGGTCTCAG
>JAUDJI010001115.1:0-11546 GCA_037389245.1 Oryzias sinensis | reverse complement strand
TGACTTCCTTTGCAGTTTTGCCTTCAACAAAAGTGGTTATATCTGCCCTTAGTATTTTGAAGTTTCTGTTTGAAGACGAGATATGGTTAAAAGAATCACTTAGATTTAAAAAGAAAAAACACATTTAAAAGGGATTTTTGTAAAAAACAAATACACCCGTTTTTTTTGCCATGGAATACCTTCTCAGTAGTTCTAAGTTTTAAAAAGGAGCTTGTACCAAGCTGGATCCATTGATTACCAACCCATATTTCCCATTCACTTTGTCATTTTGCAATTATTGTGTCTTGTTGAGCCAGAAGAAGCCTCTACGACAGGGTTCGGGAACCTTTTTGGCCATAAACGCCACACATTTTTAAATGTAATTTCGAAAGAGCCATACAATAATGTAGTGTTCCTTTCCCACATTGAGGCACGGTGAATTAACCTCTTGTAAGGTTCTTTATTCTGGTTACTATAGACCGCAACAAACGGCGTACAATTATTTCAGCAACTCCTCAATCTCTCCCGCTGAGACGAGAGCGCTTCTACCAACTTTATATTCCCCTGCTCCCGCTCCAGCCCTCCCATTTCCCTTATTTGGCCCATAGCTGAACCCCATTGGTCCAAACTACCTAACAACAGGCGGAGCGACAGAACTGAGAGCCAATCAGATTTCTGCTTGATGCATTTAATGAACTACAGAACTTGTAACACGGCACAACAGCGATATGTTCAAAACTAAATATACAAATGAATGTGTGCATTTGATGTAATTTCAACATTTTTAAAGTACAATAAACATGTGGATTCCTTTTAATAACATTGTTATGCTGTTGCTAATGAATGATGAGTATTTGTCGTAGTAGTTTTGCTGATGGTCTAGTCTGGTTGACACGTGGTGAGTTTCTGCTTCATGCAGGCGTTGAGACTTTAAACGTGATCGTAGGTCTGAATGTTCTGTAGATGTGAGAAAGACCGCTCACATGCAGACCTGGAGCCAAACATATACTCATACGCTGCAGTATGTGACGGGCAGCGTGTTTTACGTTTTGACAATCCTTGCGCGATTCACCTTGCTGCCCTTCCCCACAAACCCCCCCCCCCCTGCTTTCTTCCTCACACATCCCGTCCCCGCAACTGCGCGCTCTTTCTCAAAGACGGGAGCGCGCAGTTTTAGGCACGGCAATTCACAGGTTCACAGATACTAGTAAACTGATAGTGCTGCCGCAGATTTTTTTCTCCATGCACCACTACTATTGCGCGCCTCTGGCATCGATTTGCGCCTGAGAAGGACTGGTCTAATGAAAAAAAAAGTATATTTAAAGATTTGTCCGCGAGCCACATGTGACCATCAAAAGAGCCATAGGTTTCCGACCCCTGCTCTACGAGATTGTTTCATAGATGGTTCAGTTGCTGCTAGTGGACACATTTTCTGTCTCGCCTCTCTGAAACCAATGTAGGTGCATATATTCAAGTATGTATTTTAAAAAATCTTTAACATATTCAGACTTAATATAATATAACAAACTGTGTCAAAATCACATCCTCATTAAAAAAATACTTAAAAATATTGTATATTCTATTCTTGCACTTATAATTACATAAAAAACAAACGTAAAAATGTGCAACTCTTGGAAATCTTTTAAAGATGCTGGATGATGTGTATAATATAGTCCTGGGCATTTTTTTGTTGCTTTTTTGCTTGATATCCATCTGTTTAGTTCTACCCCAGCTTCCTTTTTTTTCTTATGTTTTTATCATAGTTCACAGTTACTCTACAATTAAGTTGAAACTGTCCCAAAAAACTCAATTCTGAGTGACAAATTCACAAGAATAGAGATCAAACAGTTTCTATTCTTAATAACAATATAATAAACAAGTAGAGACAAAATAAAAATGTATTAATCCAAAAACAAATCAAAACCATGTGAATAAAGTCTAAAAGGCCAGGCAAACTTCAAATATGCGGCAAACTTCCTAATTCCAATGTTTATACAGAGGTCTCCACCCCAGTGTCAGACCCCCCTGCCGTCTGCCCTGACTCTCGCTTGGATGATGACTACCCTGTCACTCCTCTGATGCTTTATTGCCTGTTATTGACCCCTGCCTGCCTGACCTTGATTTAACTTTGTGGGCTTTTAGCTGAGCTAAATAAGCTGCTGCATTTGGATCCAGCCGTATGTTTTTTGTTTGCTAAACCTACCGAAATAACTGATGTGTCTTACATAGAATGCAAGACTAAAATGTTACAAAACAAAGAAATTCAAAAGAGTAACCACATGCCAGACTCCCGTGTTGCATTGCAGGAGAACAAACTGATTCAAGTAATAGATAATGCACTGGTAAAAATGATTAAGCTGAAGAACGGGTTTCATCCTAAAGGCTGTTATCCCGTACTACTGACCACACCAACAGTGGTAAAAATAGCTAATTGACCTAGCTGGATCCACCTCTCTCATTGTAAACTCTGTAAGTTTCCTGAAGGGTCACCCACCGCTGTAGACAAATCCCAAGTCCGGCTACAAAGGGGGACGGGACGTATAGTGTCCCTGACGTCTCAAACCGGTGAAGCTCTTTATAAGGTCTCTGCAGCACTTAGGGAGAGACCTGGAAGGACTTACAGACTTGAACTGAGCAGAGATGACATGAAACGCATTTAAAAACAAAGAAATTCCAAAGGTGGCAAGCCGCAAAGGTCCTAAGAGGGGCAACGCATGTCCCGTAATGCGAACTAGATGTCAAGCGGTGAAGGATGAAGAAGTGGAACCAGACTTGAAAACTGATAATGATGATGGCCCAGCAGCAGAACTGAAGAACTGAAGAAACCGAGGACAGTTCTCCAATCCCAAAGACAACCTCCAACAGATGTGAGACTCTCCACACTCAGCTAGGAGTGAGGCCTCCATGTTGCCACTCGCAACACCAGCGCCCCCACATTGTTGATATGATAATGATGAAGTTGACATGGACATGGCCGCTGTACCCTCCATGGTGCAACCACCACCCTTCCATTGGACATGCAAGATCGTGGTGGACTGTGGTGCAGCGGCTTTTCATGCTCCCGGCACCAACACCGTTTCCACTACTATTTTAGCTGACTATCCTTTGTAAGCAGACTCTTTGGTCAGGTTCGTAGAGACTGCCAGTGTTAAGAAGCACATATAATGTAGCCGGTCCGAAATGATGACCATAACGAGCACAACATCAAGAATAGCAGGGCCCGCTACTAGCAGGCTGCATCTCTTAAGGGCTCAGAGGTGGCGGAATGATGTACGCTAAACAGAGAGCAAGAGGAAGCGGTGTGCGCAGAAACAAAGGAGGGGTAAATGGGATGGAATGCTAGCCTGGCTAAAGGCTAATGCAGGAAGACCACAGATTCAGTCTTTTTTCCAGGCCAATGTCCACTCCCTGGACAATAAGATGGACATGCTTCCACTGAGGCCAGGGGCTTCCAGTGAGATTAGGAACTCTGCAGTGAGTTGTCGCACAAAAACGTGGCTGAATGACAACATGCCGGACACAGCCTTCCAGTTCGATGGGTGGCTTCCGTTCTGGGGGACCTTAACTTTTGGCTGGAAAACTTGTGGGGGTGGATTGTGCATCTATATCAACATAGGTTGGTGTACAAACTGCACACTGGTGAACAGCCACTGCTTCAAGGCGATAGAGCATATGAATGTTAAATGCCGGCCTCACTATGTTACGTGAACCAACGGAGGAACCCAAGTGCAGGAACGACAACGAGTCGGCGTAACGTAGAAACAGGCTTTTAATGCCAAGAGCACACTTGAACATGAGCATGAACGAAAACGCTGCGACAACCACAGAACAAACAGAGCAACTTAAGAAGGGAACCTAATCAAAGAGAACATGAGCACCAGCTGTGAAAACACCGGGGACAGGTGAGGTAGGAGGAGCCAGCAGGAGGGTTGCAGCTGAGCAGCAGGGCCGTCCATGACACACTATCTGCCTTGTGAGTTTTACGGCGGTGATTGTCATGGCTGTTTACATCCCAGGTGCTAATGCTAATAAAGCGCTAACGGAGTTCCGCAACAACATCATCTCGCTCCAGCATAAGCACCTGGAGGCATTTTACGTGGTTGCAGGAGACTAACCATTTAAACCTGACAGACGTTTTGCCCGAGTTCCACCAGCATATCATCGTTCCAACACGGGGAATTAACACTCTGGAAAGTGTCTACACCAACAAAAAAAAAAAACGCATACTGAGCTGTCCCCCATTCCCATTTGGGCTTCTCTTACCACATCTCAATCCTCTCTCCTCACACGCCAGGCACCAACACAGAGGACCACCACAGTGTGGCCCAGTGAGGCTGCCCTAGTTCTTCCAAGACTTTCCATTACACAGAATGTCAGATCTTCAGGGAGGAAGCTTTGCATGCGGGGGAGGTGGACCAGGACAAAATAAATCAGGCTACCTCGGCTCCATCAGGAAGTGCACAGAGGACGTCACCAGCGCCAGTCCTGTAATGGATTGCCCCAACCAAAAACCCTGGATGAACACAGAGGTGTGGTCTTTACTGAAGACAGGAATGCTGCATTCCGGTCTGTTGACAAGGTGGCATTCAGCAACGAGAAGGGAGCTGTACTCTGGGGTGAAGAGGACCATGGCTGCATACATTCAGAAAATCCAGGAACATTTTACGTTCAATAATCCCTGGAGTATGTGGAAAGAATCAGAAGTACTTTAATGATCCCACATGTGGGAAATTTGTGCGTTACCACAGAAGTAAACATAGGAGAAAATAATATAGTATAAAAACAATACTATAAAAACAAAAATGTAGCAGAAATGTAAACAAATAAGGCGATATAATTTAAAGACTACCGTAAATTCCGGGTCACAAAGCGCACCCGATTACAGGCCGCACCCACCTAATTTCACGTGCTTAATTATTTTTATACATACACAAGCCGCATCAGAATACAAGCCGCTGCCTCCACAAAGTGCAACTTGACTTCCAGAGTGAGAATGTCTCATAACCGCACTGTGGGGCATGTAATGCCTTGACTCAAGCTCATGTATCCAGGTACACCCACATCTGAAACAGCATGGAGCTCTATTCTGTTCACAAGTTCCTCAGTTATGGGTTTTTTTATTTGATTTTTTTCCTTTTTTTTTTTTACTTATTGACAAACTAGGTATCATACATAAAATTACTAACAGTAACCATATAATCAACATTACATCCCTCAGTTATGATGAGGAAATTTACATCCGCGATCCCCCATTTCCCATGAGTCTTAGGGGCTAAAGGCGGGGCCAACGCCCGGCTCGTCACACTGTTGTACGTGTTTAAGAATGAGCAAGGAGCAGCAGTGCATGGAGGGGTGAAAAGGAGCAGCTCTCCTTCCACTTGTGTCGCGGCAGCGTTATGGGAGTAACAGGGCTGGTTAAAAAAACACCAGTAAAATAGCGCGCGCTGAGGCGCGCGTATCGCGCTGAGGCGCGTTCGTCAGAAGCTTCCTTTCACAACAAACACTTGTTGCTCCGCGCTCGCCAAGCGGGCTCCTTGTCTCCCCTTCCTATCCGAAAATCTCACACGGCAGCTGTGAGCTTTTCAATGCAAAATTCCGCTCAGTCAGAAACCGTAAAAAACGACCACATGGATTTGTGTTTCCAGTCGTGTTCCGACAAAATAAAGGCTGACATTATTCACACATATTTACGTGCAGCCAGCCGAGTCACTATGACTCAGAGGTAAATACACTTCTGAGCATGCGCTGTTCTCTCCGTCACGCAGCTGACCGGCATTTCCATTTACTGATGGGGGATTTTTTCACGCTGCTTTTAACGATTGCTTTTAACTTGAAAGCTTCATCATATTGTAGCGGCGATCACGTGCACGTTGGGTCTAATGGCACCAAAGGATTCTGGGATGCGGCCGGGCATGCGTGTTTCTTTTTGTTGAACCATGACTGAAGTGTCTAAGACCTGAAGTGAGGTCCATGCTGTTTGGCTGCTTTAAAGCGTGTTAAAAAAAAATGATTTATGCTTGGTATCGGATGGCGAATACAATACCATTCACCAAGCCCGAATGTACGTTCATGGCGGCCGCCAATTAAATCCATAAATTAGCCGCGTCACTAAATAAGCCGCAGGGCTGTAAGCGCAGAAAAAAAGTAGCGGCTTGTAGTCCGGAAATTACGGTATTTACAAACCGGTAAAAATGTGCAAAAGTCATCTGCTACACTGAGTTATTGTAGAGTTGAATTGTGTTGGGTAGAAAGGATTTCCGGTACCTGGAAGTTTTTGAGCAGAGCTTTTCTGAGCCTCCTAGAGAAGGAGCTCCACTGTTTGCACAGAACAAGGTGGAGAGGATTCGTCTGGGTTGTCCATTATGGCTAAGATCTTGTTCAGTGACCCCCTCTCCATCAGCAGGCATTAGAAAGCCTGAGCCTCCAGGTTTCCTTTCCTCACCGTCTCCACCAGACTGTGATTGTAGAAAATGAACTTTGGATCTGCAAGCAGATTCCAGCTGAAGTCCACTCTCTCTATATTCTCTTTATCAGGTAATTGGGAAAAAGAAAGCATTAATATTGTTTAAGGTAATTAGAATCATAAAAGCTTTGTGGACATATAGAGATTTGTCCAATGTCCCAAAAAGTTAGACAACTCCCCTAAACAAAATAAACAATTTAAAACATATATTTTACACTACTAAGCTATATTCTTGTTATGATGTACATTTTACATTTGCCTAGATGCTTAAAGTAGACTTTTCCTTCAATGAAGCAGGGGTTGACATAGCCCAGAAATTTGCATTGGCCCGCAGGGCCAGTAGTTTTTGAAAGTTACTGGCCCTGCCTGAAAGTTACTTTAGGGGGGTCTGGGGGCATGCCGCCCCGGAAAGTTTTAATATGGTGCTATTTGGTGCATTCTGGTGACATCTAGCACTTATTTATACACTTTTTCAATTACTGAAAATAGACCATATCAAACTTAAATCTGCTCTAGTCTGTTTCAGATGTTTTGAAGGGAGTACTGCAGTGTAGTAGGTAACACTAGTTAAGAAGTTTTCATGCTGATTTTAATAACTGCTTTTTCACATTTGTTCGTAATTAATGGTTAAGAAGTTTTATTTACTTTTTTGTTCTGACTGCCTTGAGGTTCTGCTTTTTGTTACTGTTGCAAAGTTACATTTACTTTTTAGTTACTTTAGTTACTTAATTAAATTAAATAATTGAAAAATTAAATTACTGAGATCATTCAGGTAACTAGAAATACTTACTGCTTACAGTGTTGTAAAGAAAAACAAAATTAAGTACTTTGACATTATACTGCATTTGAGTCTGAGATTCAGGTATTTGGAGTTGCCTTTGATTCTTTGAAATTCAGCTTAAAGCTTAGTGCATACAGTTTCATCATCAATGCATTCATTAAATATATCGGTGTCCATACTCCTTATTCCACCCATTACTCCATCTGACATATTCCTATCTATTCCTGCCATGTCTTCCACATCTCTGACATGCTTCAGTCTCTCTTCAGTGACGGTGTCGGATTTATGATCATCGCGGTGAAAAACCACCAGGGGGCGCGTTGATCTGTGTGTCAGTTTAAATATATCTGTGTAAAATGTAATAATAACCCACTGGCTTGTTCCTTCGTTGTTGCTGTTTAACATTTTTTTGTTTTGAATTGTTACATTCTATAAAGTTAGGGGAAAAAAAGTAGAGTGAGCTTAGATTAGATGCAAAACAAACACATGTTGTAGCTCACTTTGTAAAATCATCACACAGCCCACACACAAATATTATCTTTGCATAATAAGGGAACATGTATCTACCTGAAGTATAGGAAGCAACAAAAAGTACACTTTAGAAAGCCTGGTGAATTGCATGAAACAGATTAAGAGGCAGGAAGGTAATGATATCGTATTTGGATGTCTTGATGGCCTTTCTCTAAGGAAGCGGAGAGAAAAAAAAGGATTGGCATCAAAGTAAAAAAGGAAACAATACGTCAGTATAATGAAATGACAGGCTGAAATGTCTGTCATTTGCCCATAGGAGACGCTCCTTCTCTGAGAGATACAAAAATTCTGCAACAAAAGTGAAAACATGTTTAAAAACAGAATGGCAATTAAATCATTGCTGCAACATGCTATATAGGTTTTGTTGTTTGTACAATTATTAACTTACAATTGATGACACATTATTAGCTACTAAAGTCTCAATTTGAGGTTTGGATCCAGCAAAAATTAGATTTGGATCCAGCAAAACTCACCTTGTTTTTTCTCTCCACATGTTACACATGAAAAGCACATTTGTTTAATAGAGATAATGAGGAAATTACATTTTTCCCCATACTTATTGTAAAGAAAACTGTTATATTCAATTGTTTCTTACTGTAGACATTTGTGCTCTAATAAAAATAGTGTTTTTGGTGTTTTTAACATGTTTTTGTAGCCTTTCTCCAATGATGGAGGACTTATTTGAAGAAATTTAAGTTTAAAATTGCATTTCTGAGTTTTTTTTATTTATTTAAAAAGCTGTGAAACAGGATCAGGCAAAAAAATACAGTTTGAAAAATAACTTATTTGTAAGTAGAAAATACTCTGGGTGGGCCAAAACATCCCAGCTTCGCTTTAGAATGGGTAGAGGAAGAGGAGACAGGGTAGTGGCACACCAACACTCCCATGTCCCTAGCGTAAGTCTACAATCACCTCTGGAGTTTCGCAGACCTTTGACCTCGGGAAAAGGCGGCCATCTTGAATTTTCTATAAAAAATACCTTTACCACTGGATTCAAACATAAATTTGTCGTTGGAATTTTCATCGATCGTCCCGAAACCTCTTGGGCATCAATGGCAAGCTACCATGGAAAAAATGTTGGAATTAGAAGTTGTAGATTTTGAACGGCGTGCCCGTGGCAAGCTAACAAAGTGGCGCACTATTATAAGTCCCATGCCTTTCATTGGAATACAGTGAAAATTGAATGCATGCATCCATGTCAGGAACTGAACATAATTAAAAACACTGGATATGGACATATAAGGAATGTGGGTGTGGTTAACATAAAACCACTGTTGCTAAGGACAACAAAAAGTTTACTTTATTCGATTCGTCTCAAACAGACGTCAATCTGTTTGTCATCCCGAGGCGACTAAAACATAAAATGGTTACTATGGAGATAAAATCCACAGAAAAGCCGCCATTTTGAAAAATTGTTTTTTCTTACTAACTTATGACATATAGCTCTCACCAATGGAGCAATGTGTTTTTCTGAGTGAGTTGATGATGCTGATCGCTATGCTAGCACTCTTAGCCACATTAGCATAGTTAGCATAATTACCGAATGCAATTTTAACTAGCCTTTACCAACGTGGGCGGTGAGGACGGTGGTGCGTAGAGTTGAGTGTGGAAGGCGGGTTGCGTCTGCGGGCTATACAACGCCGCTTGCGGCTTTAATTATTATGGCCCGCAGCACTCACAGAGTAAAAGGACCATATTGTAACTGCTACGAGGGTCGAACGCTCAAAAAGGTCCAAAACGTAAAAAAAAACGCGTCAAAACGCCAAAAAATGGGGTCAAAAGTCGCCCAAAGCACAAAACGACACGACAATTGTGTAACGCAACAAAAATACACACACACACGCACAACACCCCCGCACAAACGTCCAATTTGTAATCGCAAAAAATGACGACAAAAACACGAAAAAGCCAAAAAAAAGCCTAAAAAAGGCCCCAAAGGAAGGGTTGAAAGCCAAAAAGACATGCCCAGCCTATGGTAAAAGACAGGCTTCATTGAAATACACAGGCCACCTTACTGCAAATAACTTCTATATTGTTTTGCGAATGTTTTTTTTTTATCATTATTATTTGTCTGAAACTAACATCGATCTGTTCATCATCAAAAGGCGACCAAAACACAAAATGGTTGCTATGGAGATAAAATCAACAGAAAAGCGGCCATTTTGAAAAAATGTTTTTTTTTTTATCAATTTATGACATGTAGCGCTCACCAATGGAGCAATGTTTTTTTCTGAGTCAGTTAATGATGCTGATCGCTATGCTAGCAATTTTAGCCACATTAGCATAGCTAGTATAGTTAGCATAATTAGCATCATAGATAATGTGTTTTTCTGAGTCAGATGCTGATGCTGATCGCAATGCTAGCACTTTTAGCCACATTAGCATTGCTAGCATAGTTAGCATAATTAGCATTTTAGGTAATGTGTTTTTCTGAGAGAGTTGAAGATGCTGATCGCAAAGCTAGCACTTTAAGCCACATTAGCATAGTTAAAATAATTAGCAAATGCAGCCTCGACTAGCTTTTAATTTGTGGGCGGTGAAGGCGGCGGTGATGCGTACAGTTGGGCGTGGAAGGCGTGTTGCGGCTGCGGACCATACAACGCCGCTTGCGGCTTTAATATTTTTCTTGTTTTTCCAATTTATTAAAATAGTTTTTTTTAGTAATACAAAGAGTTACGAAAATGATAGATACTAATCCTTCTTCTATATTGATGGCACTCATGTCACCAAGCACACAAAGTGACGGTGAAGCCGTAATTGAAACCTTAAGCCAGACTGCTAGATCGGCACATACCTGCTGCCAGAGAGCCAGGACAGGCGTGCAGAACCACAGCACACGCATGTAACTGTCGGGTAGATTAATGTCACAGTGCTCGCAAATGTCTGAGTTACTGAAACCCATCTTGAACATCCTCTGTCCAGTGTAGTAAATTATGTGTAGAGTTTTAAAATGGATTATCTGCAGATTTGGACTTTTTGTCAGTTTATAGGTGTTCAGACAAAGTTCTGACCAGAAGCTTTCATTTGTGCTGATGCTCAAATCTGCATCCCATTTTGTTGTTGGAAGGGAAATATTATTGTCTAAATTACATAAAAGTTTGTATATTCTGGAGAGAGTTTTATTCATTGAGAAATTAATCAGTGTTAACTACATCTGGTAGCTTCAAATCGTCTCTTTATTTAAGCTTTTTGGTAATAATTGATTTAAGTTGCTGATATTCCAAGAAATTATTCATTCCATGTTTTTCTTGAAGTTCCTGGGGAGTTATGAATCTTCTATCAATAATTATGTGCTCTAGTTGTTTTACGCCCCCTGCTTGCCAAGCTGGGAAGTGTATCATTTTTTTGTTTATAGGGATGTCTGGGTTGTTCCAGATGGGTGTCATTTTGCACAGTTGACTTGATGATTTTGATATTTTGAGAAATTCCCACCAGGCTGTTAAAGTTGTGTTTATATTAATACTTTGAAAACAATCCTGTTTTTTAACTGTTTGGCTAATAAATGGTAGATCTGACAGGTTGATCTTTCCACATAACACCTGTTCCAAGTCTAACCATGAGTTGGTTTCTGGATTATTTATTTAACCATTTTAAGATGTATTGCAATCTATTTGCAAGAAAGTACTTGTGGAAGTTAGGTAGTTCTAATCCTCCACACCTTTTTGCAGATTTTAAAGTTTTTAGACTAATTCTTGCAGGTTTATTGTTCCATAAAAAGCTTGATATGGATGAGTCTAATGTTTTGAACCATTTTAGTGGCGGTTGTGTGGGAATCATTGAGAAGAGATAATT
>JAUDJI010001114.1:0-11547 GCA_037389245.1 Oryzias sinensis | reverse complement strand
TGGCCGCTAGCAAAGAGGAGACATGAGAGGTCAGAGAGAGGCAGACGGGCGCAGATGTCCGTGAAGATGAAGTGCAAGCCTACCACAGCCCCTCTCATCAGCTCTGTTCTCACAGTCAGCTTTACCATCACAGCGCCAGGAGCTCGGTAAACACAGGTGAAAGCGGTCTCCACAATTGAACTCTGTAGGTTTACATGTTCTTGCCACTATAGATGTAAAAAAATACACAAAAATAAGCAACTGATACACTCTAGGGGGCGGAGATGCTGTAATGTCATGGGATACTCACAGCAGGTGCTTGGAAGTTCATCGGTGCCATCTCCACAGTCGTCGCCGCCGTCACATATCCATCTTATCGTGATGCATCTCCCATTTCCACACTGGAACTGGCCGGGTCCACATGTTGTTAATGCATCTGCAATTCACAACGTAAAATAAAAACCTCAGTTTTAGCGTAGTTCTTGCAGAAAACAACAGATGCATTTTCAAATATCAGTACCTCTAGCTGCTTATCTTAGTATCTGGTGAGTATATTTTTAATCCAAATACACAAAACTAGTTGATCAAGATTTTATTGTAATAAGATAAGTGTTTATAAATGGCAAATTAAATTGCAAGAAAATCAAAGGTTTTCCTTAGTATTTAAGTGAAGCTCAGTAAAAAGGGATAGAAAGCTAATTGGATGCATTCTCTTCTCTTCTCTCTCTTATTATTAGGAATCTCAGCTAAAATTAGAAACCACTGAATTTTGTTTTGTTTGCAACACCTTAAAGTGGAAAAAGTAAGGACTTTATAGAAAAGAAAGCCCCTTTTTCAGGCTCCAGGCTTCTCGAACCAGAAAAGGAAAACATGGTCATATATACAGTTTGCTCCTGCAGGCAGAGAGTCATATACTCTGGTATGAAGCACACCCATAACAGCTCTCATGGTAACGCTGTTTGACACAGAAGAAGGATAGTTGGAACTCCTGCATGAAAGGTGAGCAGAGGTCAACAAAGAGCTAATAACCGTCAGAATTATAAGATGGAATTTCTTTTGTATACAATCTTGATTTCAAAGTGTTTACATTTTAATGCTGTGGTGCCCCATTTGAGAGGACCGACAAGAGAAAAATCATAAATAATGCATTCCTACATGAGTCACATAAATAGTAGATGATAACGGCCTTTTAGTGCAGTAAAGCACCTGCTTCCATCATTCAGCTTTTCTATCTGTTATTTCTTCTCCTCTATAGTAGGTTTTGCTTTATGACTCCACAAAGGAAACTGGGAAACTTTATTACCTGTAATAACCACGGCACCACCACAGGTTTTTAAAGGAAACCAGGGCTTAAACTCTCATCTGACCTAAAACACTCTTCCGTGAAATCAGCGACGTGGTTCACACTGCCTATTTACCTAATGGGCTTAAAGTTCAGACTTCAAAAGACCAACTGGATTATTGATCGAGTACAAATCAATACAGAGAAAATAACAAATGTGCCAACTGAGCTCATCTGACGTGTTAACTCTTTAAGGTTTAGTAGAAAACCTGACTTGTATGGAGTCCTATACTGTTCATAATTAAATAAATAAATATTTCATTAAATAAATAAATATGAACTCATGCAAATACACAATCAACCAATAAATCTCTCATAAATATATAAAAAGATCATGAAATTGTGAAAAACCTGCACACTGATTTTAAATTAGCCATTATATTATTCAATATATTTCATTTTTCTTTAAAAACCTGTTCATTATTTTAAAACAGCATTTTAAAATATTCATTTTATTCATGTGGAATATTATTATAATTCTACGTCTTTTTTCAGAACCTTGGATTTCGAAATCAATATTTTCCAAAGTAGCTTTGTTTTTATTTCATGTTGCTGTTTTTCACAATGGCGTATTTATTTCATGAAGAGCTTTTTCAGGAGAATAAGTTGATCTGTCAATCAAACTAGACAAGGCGGAGACACTTTTGTGATTGGCTATTCCTTTACTCAGACATGAGCAGCAGCACCCTGACTACATCGATCGAAGATACGTCACCAAACGTGACGGCGCAATGCACACTCCTCAACACTAGGGGGAGTATGCACTTCAACACATCCACAGTGTTACACGAAATTGGGAAGTTGTTGTTCTAAATTTGCGGATAAAAGTGGCTTTGGGCGAGTGTTCATAATTCAGGTGGTTTTGTGGTCGGTTCTGCAATTTTCATCTTCTCATTCACATCTAGTAGTGGTCTAAGTTAGGCTGGGTGGTTGTTGGAGTTCCACAAAACGTCTATGAACTGGAGTTCCATGAACGCAACATGCCGCGTGTGGGATGGGCTACCAGCTAATGTTTTTAGCCTGATAGCCACATGGAGCAGTTGCCTGCGCTTATCTCAGTAAAAATGCATGGATGCACAATGTACATGGAGTGTTAAAAGATCAGGTTTATTTATTTCGAATAATTTCACATGATAACAATGTTTCACATTTTTGAGTTCATGAGATCATCCCAGAGAGTCTCTGCTTCAGCTCAGCGCAGTCAAACGTCTTAAATCACGTGTAAATCAGAGCGCCCAGGCAGCGCGAGAGTGTATGTGTGAGCGCAAGTTAAGGGTCTGTTGCCCTGTTCCCCGGAAAAGTAATAATAAAAAATTATTTCCTCCAAAGTACAGAGCCTGATTCTTGGAGTACACCCTGGCTGCAGAATTGCTCAATCAATCCCGGATCTCCGCTGCGTTTTCCGACCACGGTCAGAAACGTCATCGCAGGAAAGCTTCAACATTTTCCCGCGAGGGAAAAATAAAATCAGTGGACCTGATTATAATCATTGTCTCATTGAAAATAGAAAAATATAAGGTTCAGGAGGCCTCAGCAGGCTTGTTCCGCTTTGCACAGCTCCTGGTCTGACTGTTGGTCCGCCAGCTCACCTCCTGTGAGCCGACATAAGGCACGATGTGAGCTCTGAGTGAAACGGCGTGAGAATGAGGAATGTTTCAACGACTTTCAGACGACCGGAGCTCCTCTCTGTGCTTTGGTCCACACAAACCCTAAACTACAAAAACAGAGTCGTAGATGTTTGCATCTTCTGCAGCAGACAGATCGTTTGTCTCTATTTGATCTCTAATGTCAGCAAAGCCTCGCAGATATCGCTGAAATATGTCATCTCTCTGACTGGAACACCGCTGAGCGGGTATCGAGGAATATAAGTCGATTTCCATGGATAAGCCAATGAGCGTTTAGACCCCGCCCACTTTCACTGATTGACAGAAGAACCCATTCTGCTGAAAAAGCTCTTCATGAATAAATACGAAAAACAGCAACATGAAATAAAAACAAAGCTACTTTGGAAAATATTGATTTTGAAATACGAGCTTCTGAAAAAAGACAGAATTATAATAATATTCCACATGATTAAAAGTGAATATTTAAAAATGCTGTTTTAAAATAATGAACAGGTTTTTAAAGCAAAATGAAATATATTGAATAATATAATGGCTTATATAAAATCAGTATGCAGGTTTTTCACAATTTCATGATCTTTTTATATATTTATGAGAGATTTATTGGTTGATTGTGTATTTTCATGAGGCCATATTTATTTATTTAATGAAATATTTATTTATTTAATTATGAACAGTATAGGACTCCATAGACTTGGGGCTTTCATGTATTAATAAGCTAAGCTTAAATATATTAAGAAATATCATTAGCAGTTTTTTGAGTCTGTGTATTTCAGATTTTGGAGAGATTGCCAAAAAAAAAAAAAAAAAACTGGAACAGTTTTCCTCTGATGGGGAGATGTGATTGGCTGACAACTAGTCCCAACTTGCTTTTTCACACTATTTCCAGGACGTTGTTCTACAAAATGAGGCTTTGCAGGAGAGCTCCATTAATGACGTTTCCTATTTTTGAGCAGCAGATCCAACAGTTTGAAGAACAAAACAAATCTAAAATAAAAATAACTAAATAAATAAATAGGGGATTTGCTGCCATGCACACTGGTTTCCAAAAACCGGCTCCACCAACCATGCTTGACCTTTCCTGTGGAGGAGCAGGGGAGGGGAGGGGAGGGGGAGAACGCAGCGTGCTGCATTCTGATTGGCTGCTGAACACAGCGCGAGCGGAGCGCGAGGACATGAAAACATCACGCACGTCTTCCCACAGAGGGAGCCGCAATTAAAGCAAATCACAAAGACATTTATGTCTGAACATATATATACCTACAGGCGGGGGGGAAATGACCCACATTTGTGAGGAAATGACGCGACCCCCACCTTCTTTTCAGAATAAAATACATGGCGTTTTTTTTTTTGTTTTAACAAAATTATTAAAATTTGGGATTGAGCTACTTGAACTTACGTGCATGATGATGAAGGACGCAGGTGAGGAAGAGGAGTGAGGCACAACGAAGGAGAGTCATGTTTCCACGGGGGCCCCAGTGCGCTGAAGCTGACGCTCTGGTGGCTCTTCTGTGTGAACTGAACGTCTGCAGGGATGCCGTGCATCTGCACAAATGATAACTGTTTGACAACATCCCACTCATTTCAATGTGGTCCCCCGGGTGGGAGGAGCCACGGGGGGCCCTTGGAAGGGGAGGGCGGGGCCTGGAGTGGTGTGATTCCTGAGGCGCACACCCTCAACAATTGTGGGGCGGAGCTCCGGGTGGATGTCATTTACTATGAGGTTAACCCTTTAAACTGAAAGCCCACAGACATATAGTGTGCATTAGCGTCGGGTCCTGGGAGGGGATCACTGGAATGTGATCAGTGGGTTCCAGCAAGCCTGGGTGAAAATTCCTCAGGGGGGGTCTGAGGGCCAGAAACTCCAAAGCTCTTTCAAGACTAAATAACAGCAAATTGTAATTTTATCATCTAAAAAATAAACTGCAGAAGGTAAAATGCATGCAGAATCATTGTAAGTCAGATGCTAAAAGCATGAAGCTATGTTTTTCCCCATGTTAATAATAACAATATTCTCAATCATTGCTGTTTTTTTATTTCATTTCAGAAGAGGGACGCTGCAATGTTTAAAACAAATTATGAATCAAGAGGATCTGAAAAAAGAACTAATTTGTCTACCCTTAAGGTGAAAAAAAAAATCAACAACTCAAAGTTGTACTTTATTTATTTTTCTCTCAGTCTGTTTCATATATAGATTCTTTAAAGACGCGCTTCAAAGAAAATCACGTTTGTGTTTTTAACATGTTCTTGTAGCATTTTTCTGAGGATGGAGGTCACGTAAAATAAATTTGATCTTAAAATTGTGTCTTAGAGTATTTCTTTAATAAAATCGTTATAATTCAGGAGCAGACTAAACAAATGCCATTTGAAAATCTTGCTGCAGTGATGTTGGTGCTTCAGCCGGTGTGCCACAAGCTTTCTGCTCCACTTTATTCTGATGCAACCTCTGTAGAAGAATACATCCATGCATGTTTTTGTTTCCCTCATTTGAGCTGGCATCAGGCTCATAGTGGACTGATGGATAACTCCAATGTTGATCTGAATATTCATTGCACTTGTAATGTTACGTTGACGTTGTCAAAAGTTGGAAGCCAGTGGAAGAGGGTGTAAACAGAGTGATGATGGGAAATCAGGGCAGGCTTACTCCGTGCAAACGGCTCCACCCACAACTCAGAGGTTGTATAGAGAAATATAGAAAACAACTATTTTACTTTATTTTTTTTACTTTACCATCTGTGGGATTATGACTGAACGCCTCTAAGTCAGAATCCCGCCTAGACGTGACTTTGGCTAAAAAACGGAACAGTTACAATTAATCAAAAGATGTTTGGAGTTTATTTTCAAATTCAAATTAATGTTATTTATATATAGCATGTTAAAAAAACAGCTCAAGGAGCTGTACATAAAAACAAACAAGAATGCAGGAGACACCAATCTCCACTCATGCAATGAAATAATTAAATAAGCCCCGCACAATCAAATACACAAAAACAAACAAGTAAAAGAGAAATGACTAAAGAAAAAAAGCTAGAAGAGAGAACCTAACTATTTCTTTAACTTTAAACATTACATGCTAGATGCAGAATTCAATCAGTTCCCGACACTTTAAAGCATTAAGTGTTTAAATCATTTCAGCTCATCTGCAGTTTTTTGCTAGTTTTGATTTCTTGCCACTTTCTGTTCATCTGAAATTGAACATTCATGCTTTTTTAAAGCTCGCATTGATGAGTTGTTTTATTTTTTTGATGCAACAAAACATCTCATCCCATACTTTAAGGTCTACTTTGAGTTATTTAAAAAAAAAAGATTTATGTTAGCTGCAAAGGTCTAGCAACATCCAGGGGTGAACCCCACTTTTGCCCAAAAGTAGGCAGGATAGGCTCCAGCAACCCCATGACCCCGAAAGGGATGGGGTAAGAAAATGGATGGATTGGTTTTCATTGGGACATCTTCTTTGTTATCTAATTAAATAAAGAGTGAACAGTGGGGGTTATTTTTCCCTGAATAAGATTGCTCAGAGTTGTTTTAGAGATTCATCTTTGTGACTAAATTTATAGAACAAATCTGTGTTTGAGATGATCTTGCAACAATTTTAACAAACACTTTTCTTAATGTATTTACTTTCCATAAATGTAGTGACACCAATAAAAGATGGATTCTGATGATTTCCATGGCAGAGTACAAAGTTGTTCAAAAATTGTCCTAACACTTCAATTAAATAAAAACGGGACTAACATTTTTGGGGAAAAAACTAACATGAATCACATTAGAGGAATAAAAGTTAACATACATTACAACATTCATGAATAACAAATTTGTTTGTCAAATTCCCACACCCTCTTTAACTGCCTGCACTGTGGAAGGTTTGAAAAAGAACAAACAGAATTTTCTGCTCTGAGCTCATCCTGATTTATCCCTGCAAGACAGCAAAAGCCAAACTTTTCTACCGAGACTCAGTCTGATTTTCCTGTTTCTCCGTCCAAAACAAACCTGCATTACTCCATTCCACCTGTCTCTCCTGCCTCACTCTGATTGGACAGAGAGGTCGCACCCTTGAAGTCAGTTTGCGGTTAAACTCAACGGTTGGTAAACTATTCTTCATTTTAAACCTTGGCGCCAGGGAAAGGAAAACAAAAAAAAACTGTCAAGTGAGCAACAAAATAGGCTGGAAAGGCAGATGATATTAAAACAAAAAACCTGCAGAAACATTTTGCAACGTGTCAGATTTGAATATAAATACATTGTTGAATACATTACCATTTTTACAACACGTCTTTAAAGATTGGGAACATCTAGAGAAATCTCTGTGAGCAGGGGACAAAAAGATATAAATAATAAAAAGATTAAGTAAATGAAGTGAAAAAGGGAATAAATAACAAACTGCTATGGCAAACTGTGAAGCTTTTGAGAGAGATTTCTGATTCAGGGAGAATTTCAGAAGACCCATCAGTTACAGTAGACTTTGTTGCTTAATCTGAACATCCTGATGGCGTAATCCCTTCTGGTCCTTCCAGTGTCATCCCAACCGGTTATTTTTTAAATCTCTCCACAACAAACCAGTACTGGCTGATGCAGGTTTCAGGTTTATCTGGGCAGCTCTGCAGGACTCCTGCTAAAAAACACAGAACTGCAAAACAGATAGTGTCTGATTACACGCCAAACTTGTGTCTAATGGAAATTAAAAGAACTCTTTCCTCTGAATGTTTTTAAATCCAGGCTGAGAATGGAGGAGAAAGTCACTTTAAACTGTATCTGTTTTACATAAGCTCTAATTTTTATTCATTTCATGTTTTAAATGTTTTTAAATGTTAAATGTTATTGTAAATGTAATTTATTGTTTTCCCCTATCCAGGACTGCTGTGATAAAGAGATTCTTAATCTCAATGGGACATTTCCAGTGTAAATAGAGGTTATAAAATCAAAAAATAAGTACGAGACAGACACCAGTGTCTCAAGGTGCTATACAAAAGGAAAAAAAAAAAGATCAACCACCAAATAATCCAGATGATTGTAACATAATTCTATCAAAATCAACAATTTAAGGCCAAATTGTCTCAGAAACATTTTAATTAAAGCCTAAATAAATGTCAAACAGACTCGACTAAGGGGCTTTTTGTTGTAAGTTTTGTGCAAATAGCTCTAAAGAAGGTGTTGTCTGCAAAGATGGTGACTCATCTCTGCAGGATTTTGCTGCAGTTTGTTTAGATTGTGGATCAAATGTGGTCTAAAGAGCCTCACCTTCAGACAAAATGGGGTGGGTGGTGGGGTGGTGGGGTTGCTGAGAGGCATTGACAGGTGAAGGGTTAGCAGCAAAACAACCAACATAAATATACATGCATAATGAGAAGTACAAGCACAAAAGGGATCAATAATCCCTTTAAAACGCACACAGGTTTTGTTGTTGTTTTCTTTTGGGAAAAAACACAAAAATGAAGGTTCCTCCTGAGCCCGTCACTGGCAGGAGACTCTCAAGACACTTTATGTTTGATCGGGTGCTGACGTTTGCCCTGCTGATGGCCGGATCAGGCAGGAAGGCAGAAGCTGTGGGTGTGTCAGGGGTTAGGAACCGCTCTAAAGCAGGAATGTTTCGTTATTTCTCTGGAGGCTTTTTTACTTTGTAAAAAAAAAAAAAATTACCATTAGAACATCATGTCAGGTATGCCCAAACAAAGATGCACTCTACATATGTGGGAGGCTCCAACACGAAGTCAAGCTTGAACAGAAAAAAATAAATTAAAAAATGAAGTGCTTGGTAAATAAAGTTTTTGAGCTAAATTAAATTTAGTGTTTAGAGGTGGAAAATAAAAATGTTCGGGTTGAGAAAGAGAACAGACAACTAAACCAGTAAGTTTTCTCTCTGCAGAAGTCTGCTCTCAGTTGTCCATCTAGTGTAAAAACGCAGCAAGTGCAGGTTGACAAAAAATAACAGAGCTGAGGGAGCTGGACAAATACAAGAAGCAAGGAGAAGGACATTTTTAAAAATGGTTTGATATAATACTGGAGTCCATTATTTTATTTTTGCAAAAACGATAAATCAAGTCACTAAGCTTTATCTGCATTTTCATTCAAACCATTTTTTTGGTGTCTCTCTTTGACTTTCTTAGCCTTTGTCTGAGCCCCATCATCACAGTTTTCTTATATTTTACTGCTGCGAAAGCTTCTAAAGCATTTTGAATTGCCTTTGTGTTTTACAGGTACAGATTACACTGCATAATATTCTTTATTAATTCAATCAAAAAAGTGGAACCACTGTTGTTTTTACACTGTTTTTACACTCTCCATCTCACAGGCTGAGATGGAGATCTGCAGAACTCCAAGTTCTTTTCTCTCAGAGGAGAACGCCTTCTTCACAAATAAAATACATTTTTAGTTGATAGACTGAATTAGCCCACAGTTTATAAGGTAAAGAAACATTTATGGAACTGCAGTTAGTTCAAAGTTGCCTTTATAATCATGGGCTCCCTGAGCTTCCACCAACACTTCCTGTATATATTGCGTTTGCATCCTGGATCTAATTCCAACCCGGTTATTTAAAGAAAACGCCCTTGTTTGATATGTTCACAAATGTTTTTGTTGGTGAAATGAAACCCTAACTTTGGTCTACAAGTTTTAGCGAGACAGTCTAATTTTACCAAAACAAAACAGCATTATGACGATCTGCAGAGAAATAATCAGTGAGGAGTTTAGTCATAGCTCTGCTCTGCTCAATTATCTCTGCATCATTTTACATTTTGGACCAGTTTTGCTTTTAAATATCAAAACAATGTTTCTTTTTAACTGGCTGTTAAAGGATAAAAGCTTCTAAAAAACCCTGTTCTGATATGCCATATTCAGAATTCTACTTCAAATGATTATATTTATCTGTTTATTGGCTTTTAAAGCAGAATATCTGTTAAAAAAAAAATAAAAACTTTAGCCAGCAGGTTCTTACTGTGGAACCAGCAGTCTTCATTTATAACTTGTCTTTATTTAAATAAAGCTGATGGTTAAAACTGAGAGCCCTTATTTAATGCCATTTGGCATTTCATAAATACACTCGCTGGCTACTTTTTTTTTGCACACCTGTCTAATTGCTTGTTAATGCAGATTTTTAATCAGCCAATCACATGGCAGCAACTCATTACATTTAGGCATGTAGACATGTTTAAGACGATCTGCTGCAGTTCAAACTGAGCATCAGAATGTGGAAGAATGGTGATGGAAGTGAAAGTGTCAAACTGCTGATCTACTGGGATTTTCACCCACAACCTTCTCTAGGGTCCACAGAGAATGGTCTAAAAAAGAGGAAATATCCAGTGAGCAGCAGTTCTGTGGTTGGAAATGCATTGTTGATGCAAAGGTCAGTGTAGAATGACCAGACCAGTTCCAGCTGATAGAAAGACAACAGTAACTCAAAGAACCACTGGTTACAACTGAGGTCTGCAGAAGAGCATCTCTGAACACACAACACATCCAACTTTGAGGCAAATAGGCTACAGCAGCAGAGGACCACAACGGGTGTCAGCTAAGAACAGGAAAAGGAGGCAACAATTCACAGAAACTCACCAAAACTGGACAATAGAAGATTGAAAAAACGTTGTCTGTTCTGATGAGTCTCCATTGCTGCTGCTACGTTCGGATGGTAGGATCAGAATTCGGCATCAACAACATGAAAGGATGGATCTATGCTACCTTGTATTAACAGCTCAGGCTGGTGGTGGTGGTGCTGTAATGGTGTGGGGTATATTTTCTTGGCACACTCGGGCCCCTTAGCACCAATTGAGCATGGTTCTATCACCACAGCCTACCTGAGTATTGTTGCTGACCATTTCCATCCCTTTCTGAACACAGTGTACCCTCTTCTGACGGCTACTTCCAGGTTTCTTGAACATGACAAATGAGTTCCCTGGACTCAAATGATCTCTCCAGTCACCAGATCTCAACCTAATAGATCACCTTTGGGATGTGGTGGAACGGGAGATTGGCATCATGGACGTGCAGCCGACAAAACTGCAGCAACTGTGTGATGCTGTCATGTCATAATGGACCAGAGGAATGTTTCCAGTAGCTTGCTTAATTTATGCTACCAAGGATTCAGGCAGTTCTGAAGGGAAAAGGGGGTCCATCTAGGTTATAGCGAGGTGTACTTAATGAAGTGACCATTGAGTGTAGAATACTGTATGTTAAATATGGAGTTTGTTCTCATTTCCATACATGCCGTGATATTTATAGATAACAGAGGACTATTGTTTTGGGTAGAGTGCTGCCACTTCCAGTTTCCCTTTAAAAGGGTCTTATTTGATAAGTGACTTTTAGAGCATCTGCTTGAAGCAAAAACACAAACTGCTGCAGTTTATACATGAGATGCTTTTATTGTAACTTTTGGAATCCAGTGACACCGACAGGAGTACATGGTCCTCACCCTCCCCCCCGTTTATTACACACCTGACCTAAGAGGGAGGGGCTGCAGGGTGGGATGTACCATCATCCCGCTTGTAGTCTTAAATTAAACACAAAATAGTGAACAGGGCATTTCCACAGACACACACGCAAAAAAAAAAAGAAAGGGGATTTCCTCGCTCACACGAATGCTTTGCCTCAAACTGAACATCACTTAAAAACATG
>JAUDJI010001112.1:0-11549 GCA_037389245.1 Oryzias sinensis | reverse complement strand
GAATTTCCATTTCTGCTGCCACATTCAGATGGTAGGCTCAGAATTTGGCATCAATAACATGTAAGAAATAATTCAAAGTAAAATGGAATTCTCAATTGACAATTCAATTTGCAATTCAGGTTATATCTTGTGTCTTCGTCTGTGGCAGTCTACATTTATCCACCAATAATCTGCTTTGATTTTAGTTGTGTGTAGTTTGAACTCCCAAAAAACAAAAGTACTACTATTTTCAATGTGTGTTCAGCTTCTTGCTCTTATTGTGAAGGACTGACCCGTGACTCTTCTTTTGAAAGGACCTGGGCTCAGCAGCCGGCTCTAAGCGACCAACCTCACGATCCTCATCAAGCCCCACCAGGACTATCAGGAGGCCTAAGATGAGTGTGTGAGCGAGGTGTCAGACCTGCCCAAACCTCTGTGAGCTGCCCCCAATCAGAGGAAGCTCCTCCCTTACCAGTTTACACTGATGAGCGAAGCCCTCCTGAGATGCAGCTGCGTTACCTTCAACGAACTCATGAAATCTGATATGATTTCATTTCTGCTGATCTGGACTCACTGAGGAGTTTTTCAGTTTTTTATTTTATTAAAAAAAGATGACGGAACAAACACACTTGGAGCCTTTTATTTGAATTAAAGTGTGGGGGAAGGACTTCGCAGCTATAGAAGGGTCAGGTTACATTTGATGCATAAAGAACTGAGACGTCTTTCATCAGCAGCAATATTTTTTAGGCTGAACATGATTTAACTGCATCTTGCATCTGAGCACCTCAGCTCTTTCAGGCCATCCATCCATCCATCTGTCCGTCCATATTTCTAAATCACCTCACAGCGGCATAAATAGAAATGAGTAGTGATGGGCAGATGAAGCTTCATGAAGTATTGAAGCCTTTAATCCAGTTGTTCATTCCAGTGCTCTCCATCACAAACCTACACTTTGAAAGGTTCCTGAAGAATTCATATCGTCAAAACTCATGGCAAAGTCTGAACTGCTTTCTTAATCAGTTGCGTGGTATACAGTCACGCAGTGAAGCTTTAGGCATCCTCATTTTTAGCTCCTCCCCTAAATGAAGTATGTGAAGCCTCGATACCCGCATTGCAGAGACGCCTCAATACAGAATGTCACGTTACTAGATGAGCTCTGTAAGCAATGTAACAAAAATTAAACACTTGACACCGAGAAAAGTATTTATTGCTAATAAATAAAAAATATAATTTTTATATTAGGTAGATTGTGAATCATTTACTCAAAGTATGAAAACCTTAAAAAGCATCATAAAATGTGAAAGGCTGGTAATCAGAGAGATGACAATCTGGTGTATCATTACACAGCTCCAACATTGCTCACCTTTTTGTTGCACTGGTATTTAGGTTAGGGAAATTAGGGGCTATAAGCTAGCGGGAGAGATTAAAACAAAGGGATCATGGGAAACAAGCGGAGGCTTACTTCTGCACAACTTGGAGGTGAATTTCTGATGAACTCCTGTCGCTCTGCTGAAACTATGTCCTAGAAACCGACAGGCTTGATTTCTTTTGGCCAAAAAACAGAATAAGTAAAGGATGATGCCTTACCAAGTGTCCGTTTTCAGAAATGAATGGACGACACAGAAGCCTGAACCCCGTGAACTCAGTCAATTTCTGACTCATACACTTGTTTGGTTGTAGTTCGTTTTTTCTCAAGCGTCTTTTTTTACGCTACACCATGCACTGTGGGCTTTTGACATAGAAGAAGAGAAAGCCCCCCAGATTCCCATTCAGGGACACGTCTCGTAGTCTCCATTGTCCTTCGCATCAATCTGGTAGATGTTCTCTTCCACCTGAGTGGGGGGTTTCATCTGCGGGGGGAGGCTCGGCCTGAAAAACAAACACTCAGCTGTCAGTCCAGCTTCACATGCAACATCTCAACCCCCTCCTCCTACCTACCCCAGATGGAGCAGTCCTTGTTACAGCTGAGTTTGAAATGAAGATCCACATTTAGTTTCTCCTGTAATGAACATCTGTGTTGGAAAACCTGTCTCTTTCTCAGTTTTTGTATAATCATGAACAATTTAAAAAGACGATTTAACAAGTGGAAGTCAAAACTGGTTCATAATGGGTTTGAATAGAAATGAAGGAAAAGACAAATGAATACATGGATCTGAAGTGAGTGAATGGAGGATTTTTGCAGTTTCACACCTTTAGCTAGATAACCAACCATCCTGCAGTAATTTTCCTCTCAGGCTGAGCTGAAGGTTAAATCCTGTTGAGAACTATGTTTTATAGTCTAGGAACTGGATCATTTTTGGTGGAAGACAGACTAAAGCAGGAGTAGCCAATGCGTCCATCAAGAAGGAAGTGTGGGTTGGAAACATTTTTATTTGGAAAGGAACTTGAATGTGCTGCTGTCAGAGCAAAATACATCAAAATTGTTATACAGCCTATTTAAGAATATAACACTGCTATAGTTTAAATATTGTAAAAATATAAAAACTACATGTTAAAACTAAATGGCTCAATGGCCGCAAAAAAGCGTATTTTTATGGTAAATGGCGTATACTTATATAGCGCTTTCTACCTTCTTATGAATGCCTAAAGTGCTTTACAGTCACAGTCCCATTCACACACACATTCACACACTGGCGGTGGCTCCGCTGCCGAACACTGGTGCCAACCTCCCACCAGATGCAAGGTGGGGTTCAGTGTCTTGCCCAAGGACACTTCGACACATGGGCATACAGGGCGGGAATTGAACCTGCAATCTTATGATCATGGGTTGACCGCCCTACTGCTGCACCACGGCCGCCCACTTATAAACAGTGTAGTGAGATTTTTCAGCTCTCACTGTTTTGTCTGTAAGAAACTGGACCAAATGTTTCCTTTAGAGGTGGGAGACCCCTGGTTTAGCTGTTGCATGAGCTCGTGATGTATTTTTGACATAATTTAACAGGAAAATGTAATCAAAACAAAGAAAAGTCATCTCCAACACAGACATGTCAATGTCTTTCAGTGCCAAACCAAATGCATTCAAATTTTGTTTTTCTTTTATCAAAGTGTGCACACAACTTTGTTTAAGAGCACAATTTTCATTTTGACAGTTATCTATTCCCTTCCTCCTATAGTTTCAGTGAGGTCAGTAACTGAAAAAGAATCTCAAATAGAACAGAACATTTCTGTTGTTTGCACACCGTGCATTTGAAGCTTTGATTCTTATGTAGATCTTTTGAAGCTGGTCGTTTCCAAAGTAGCTCACAAACTGCACAGAAAGCTAAAAACTGGCCCACGTGGCAGCATCATTACATACAAAGCTTATCTGATCTGAGATCACCTCTGCATCAGCTGTGGTCTCACCACAGCAGATGACAGCAGAACATTGCAAGATTGTAGGTTTATTGCAAGATAAATTGTCTTATAAAGAAGTTTTAAAAAGTAATCACATTTTTTAATAAGGGTTAGATTAGAGGAAATAAGTATTTGAACCCTCTTTTCCAGAAAGACAATAGTTTGTGACTAAATGGTTTTCAGCAAAACCTGAGGCAAGTCGTTGATGTTTCTGCAAATATCAGTAAGAACTCTGGTCCACTCTTCTTTACAAATGACTTCTACATTCAGATCTGGTTGCTGTTGCTTAGCAACTCTGAGCCTTAGCTCTATCTCCACAGGTTTTCTATGGAATGGATGTCCAGAGACTAGCTGGGGGACCTTTTCCCAATCTCTCTCTAAATCATGAAGGAACTCAAACTTCAGGTCGGTCTGCACATGTGTCTTCTTCAGCAGGAGGTTTAACCTCTGGAAGATGTTAAACCAATGCAGCGTAAAGTATTACGAAGTGTTTCCATGGTGACTGTGGTCCCAGCTGCTTTGAGATCATCAACTAACTCCTGCCGTGTTGTTTCAGGACGATTTCTCTGTTCTCATGATCATGGAAACCCCACCAGGTCAGATCTGGTCTGGAGCCCGGAGCTAAAGGTGGATTGATGGTCATGTTCTTGTATTTTGGCACAGTTGCAGCAACAGTTGCAGCAACAGTTGCCACCTTTACCCCCAGCTTGTTGTTGATGGATCCATTCTAGTCTTGTGCAGGTCTCCAATCTTCTCCCTTAAATCCACTGAAAGCTCTTTAGTCTTTCCCGTGTTGGAGAGTTTGGAGTCTGACTGATGGACTGATCTGTGGACAGGTGTCTTTCTACAGGTGATCAGTTCAAACAGGTGTCTGCAATTCAGGTTGATTAGGAGAGTCTAACTGGTCTGTATGAACCAGAACTTTTAATGGTTACTACGGGATCAAATTCTTACTCCCCTCAATGAAATGCAAATATATGTAAATACATTCTTTAAAGCTGATTTCTTGATTTTTTTTGTGATTTTCTTTCTCTGAATGTTTAAATGAAACCACCATTAGGAGGACAGACTGAATTTTTTTTTAGGTGAACCAACCTACAAAATCAGCTGAGGATCAAATACTTGTTTTTCTTCCACGTTACGTCAATAACAATATTAATGTAACTTCAAATGGGCACAAAGGAGTGCTTCCCTGTATCGGTCCAAAGTCCAAGTGAAGTTGATGATGGAAAGAAGGAATGTGGATCTCCTGTGTGTTCAAGAGACCAGATGGAAAGAGATCAAGACTTACAGATTGGGATCTTGTTCAAGCTGTTTCATGATGGTGTGGATGGAAAGAGGAATGAAAGAGGCAAGATCCTGAAGGAGTTTGAAAATGTGAAGAAGAGTGTCAGAATGATGAGTCTGGATGTAGAGGAGGAGGACATGAGGGTAGTTGGTATGAGTAAAGAAGAAGAGGAGAGGGTCAGGAGGCAGATAGATGGTTCTGGTCCCTTTTAAAGGGAACAGCTGAAGGACAAAGAAGATGTTTTCAGTAACATAGAAGTTTGATTAAAGCATTTGCCACAACTGCCCATATGGGTGGATACGGCCTGTCTGGGGGGCCGAAATTGGGCAAACCTTTACGGTGCATGCAGGAGGCCCGCACAAAATTGTCAAGATCAGAGACCGCTCTGTGAGGGCATGCTGCAGGTGACATATTGTATCGGACACTTGAACAACATGTACGTAAGGGTAAATTGGTTAGACACGGGGGGGGGGGGGGGGGCATGGATTTTTCACCCCCCCTCCAAAAGAAAACAAACAAAAATAAAAACATGCACACTGCATAAGGAGCCCATCAGTGATGTTCAAGATAGGTGCATGCTCTGTGCTTGCAGCTTTACTGTTAAAAATGAGGAAATTAGACAATCAGATTATAGTTTATGTGGACATCTTATGGGCGTCTTACAGGCACTAACGTTTCTCATGCACACTCCAAGTGTGAAGCATTTTCACACAGTCTGTAAGAGGCCAGTACTTCCAACTTACCAATGACTGAAGTGTGGTATTAGGACACCGCATGACAGCATCACTGTACGTCATACATTCAGGTCCATAAATATTTGGAGAGAGAGACATTCTTTCTAATTTAGTTTCTGTACATTACCACAGTGAATTTTATATAAAACAACTCAGATGCCATTAAAGTGCAGACTTTCAGCTTTTATTTCATGGGTTGAACAAAAAGATTGCATAAAAATGTGAAAAACTAAAGCATTTTTTAAACACAATCCCTTCATTTCATGGGCTGGTAAGTAATTGGACAATTGACTTCCATGCTATTGCATGGGCAGGTGTGGGCAATTCCCTTGTTATGTCATCATGACTGAAGCAGATAAAAGGCCTGGAGTTGATTAGAGGACTCGTGCTGCATTTTGAACATTTTGCTGTGAACAGACAACATGCGGTCAAAGGAGCTCTCCATGCAGGTGAAAGGAGCCATCATTAAGCTGAGAAAATAGAAAAAAAAAAACGCCAGAAACAGCTACAGTATTAGGAGTGGCTAAATCAACAGTGTGGTACATCTTGAGAAACAAAGAAAGCACTGGTGAACTCAGCAACGCAAAAAGACCTGGACGTCCACGGAAGACAACAGTGGTGGATGATCATAGAATCATTTCCATGGTGAAGAGGAACCCGTTCACAACAGCCAACCAAGTGAACAACACTCTCCAGGAGGTAGGCGTATCAATATCCAAGTCTACCATCAAAGGAAGACTGAGGGCACACTGCCTGAGGGTACACTGCAAGAGAAATGATGATGGCAAGAGAAAAGTATGGAGAAGGCGTGGAGAAGCTCCTGATCCAAAGCACACTACATCATCAGTAAAACACGGTGGAGGCAGTGTGATGGTCTGGGCCTGCATGGCTGCTAGTGGCACTGGGACACTAGTGTTTATTGTTGACGTGACACAGGACAGTAGCAGCCCAATGAATTCTGAGGTGTTCAGAGACAGACTGTCTGCACAGATCCAGGTGAATGCAGCCAAACTGATTGCGCGGCGTTTCATAATACAGATGGACAACGACCCAAAACATACAACCAAAGCAACTCAGGAGTTTATTAAAGCAGAGAAGTCGAATATTCTTGAATGGCCAAGTCAGTCACCTGATCTTAACCCATTGAGCAGCATTTGACTTGTTGAAGACTAAACTTCAGACAGAAAGGCCCACAAACAAACAGCAACTGAAAGCTGCTGCAGTAAAGGCCTGGCAGAGCATTCAGAAGGAGAAAACCAGCATCTGGTGATGTCCATGAGTTCAAGACTTCAGGCTGTCATTGCCAACAAAGGCTTTTCAACCAAATATTAGTAATGAACATTTTGTTTAGTTATTTCATTTGTCCAGTTACTTACCAGCCCATGAAATGACGAGATTGTGTTAAAAAAATGCTTTAGTTTTTCACATTTTTATGCAATCTTTTTGTTCAACCCATGGAATAAAAGCTGGAAGTCTGCACTTCAATGGCATCTGAGTTGTTGTATTTAAAATTCACTGTGGTAATGTACAGAAACTAAATTAGAAAGAATGTGTCTCTGTCAAAATATTTATGGTCCTGACTGTATGTGCTTGCAATTTAGATTATTCTCAAAAATACTTCATGATTCACATCCACACACACAACTATGGTACGTTCCATTTTCATGACATCTCTTTAGGTGGCCACACAAGCCTCAAAGGAACTGCAAGACACACCTGCGCCTCCCTTAAGATGAGGCTGCTGAGACAACCCAAACCCCCCCAGCACCCGTAGGGGTGCATGTGATGAAGGCATTATCATTTCACACATTCACACCTGCTCTCATGCAGCGTGTGTCCTCAGTTCCCAAGTCTGCAGGAAAGGCCCTTTCCCAATCCCTGCAGCTTTTCTGCATTTAAGAATCTGTCCTTTTTGAAGAAGCTGTTTGTTGCGTGTGCGTGGGCAGTCACGTGCGCGCTCAGTGCAACAATTCTCAGGCTCTGAGCGGGCCGCTGCTGCTGTCAGTTCAACCACACTGAAGCATTAAAGGTCATTTTCAGCTTCTCTTTTTAGAGAGGAAAGCCTCAACAAGAGTTGCCACAGCAACGTGGTTTAAGTCTTTAAGTCTTTACCGGGGTTTCAGCAAAGGTCAGAAAATGAGTTCTGGCAGTGAAACCGAGGCGGCGGCGAGGGGGTGGGAGGTTGAAGCCTGAATGTCTGCAGTTGAGGTGATGCAGAAGCAGCTGTTCTGATCTGTCAGCCACATCTCAGACACACGTTTAGAATCTGCAGAAATGAATGGGACTTCCATTAAAACTAACTTCAAATAATTATCTAAAAATAATGTTTTAATGAAGTTAAAGGATTTATAGTACAACTTCAATTTATAAGAATAAAAAATCAATTGATAAAATAAGTGAAAACTAAGAATTATTTTCATTTTCTGAGGACAAATTTTCTTTCAGTGAAATGTGTTCAGTCACCACCTCTTATTGAGCTAATTATAAAAATATTTCTGCTCAGATTTCGTTTTTGCTGTGAATTAAGAATATACCACACTGTGGTGGGAGTTTTATTGTTAGAAATGAACTTAAAACATTTCAACACGTGTCCATGCGGTAGTGCTTGTGGTGGATAATGACCATCTTCAAACCAACAGCCTAAAATCAGGCGTGTGAAAAGTGGTTTTCCTCATTATTAGCATTAAACATTATTTTTCCACCATTTATGTCTGAGAAACTGATGACACTGAAACAGACTGGCGACCTGTCCAGGATGTCCCCTCCCTACGCCCACAAGTGGCCGGGATAGGCTCCAGCAGCCCTGTGACGCCAAAAGGGATAAAAAAAAGGGCAGAAGATGAATGAATGAAAAACTGATGACATGACTTTCAAACTCAAAAAAATATAGTTTTCAGATCATGAATGTCACTGCAGTGATGAAATAAAAAGCAGTGTAACTGTCGTTCCCTTAAAAACAACAGATTTTTACAAAACATACATTTATTTTAAATGGTCTTGTATTTAGGTAGACTTGCATTAATTTTAAGATTGAGGCAGTCTACACTGAAAGAGAAGCTTTTAATTCTGTCTGACTTGGATTTCAAGCATCTTTCATGTATTTGTGTTTCCTTTTTCATCCTCTCTCTCACCAGAACAGCTAAACATTCAACACACAATTTGTCATTGAGAAAAGAGTGAAAATGTCTATTATAATTTATCAGACGATTTTAGTCTTTATGCCAATTAGACACCAGTAAATGTCAAAGATAAGCATAAAGATGGATGTAATAACATGAATGCTGATCCAGCAGTGGGGCTGCAGGAGACCTTTGAAATCTGCATTTTTCTGTTTTAAATGAGTTAATTTTTCTGGAGTTAATTTTTCTGGAGTCATTGAATGGTTTAACGTTTCAGCATTTTTAAAAAATCTTCATTTTGATTAAATAAAGTTGAGTTTTTACACTGAAAAGACAGTAAATTAAAAAGGTGCTCTGACTGGAGGTCACGGCATTTGGTTCTGCACAAACACAGCTATACGCATTCAAACTAAGTTTTGTTGTGTATATCTTTTTTTAATTTTTAAATTTTTTTTTTGTTTTTGTTGTGTATAACTTAATGAGACAGAAAACATGGATATTTTAGTTATTTTAAATAAATGAGAAAGTGTTGAAGTTTGTAAACTTACTTCATTAAAATAATTAGATTTTATGTTCATGTCATGAAAAATGTTCATGCGTTGGTCTAACAGCTGCCTGTGTGCGATTTTCAGGAGAGAAAAGGAAGAAAACGTGATCAGTCGGCTTTCAGAGTTCAGACCTGCTGAGCTCAGCCTGACTCATCTTCATCAACAGCTTTAGATGGAAACAGATGTGACTCTGCTTCTGCTTATGAAAGACTGTGGCGTCCCACACGCCCTCTGAGGGGTTTCTTTCTGGGTCAGGCAGCATGGATGCTCTCACAGAGGGTCTGCTTGCTGAGAGGGGTCTGAAGTATTTCTGTTTTACTGAAATGTGCAGTACTACATGAAACGCTCTGATGCTGAGGTTTAAGATGTGTCAGAGGTGTGCAGGCGAGGTTCCTCAGCAGACCTGAGTCTGTGCTGATTCCGAGATGCAGAAGATGACATGAGTCACGCGGAACATACTCACACTTTCTGCTTCTTCCATCTTCTGTCTGCAGAAACACAAAACCACACACAGTAAATACAGAAAAACACACACAGCAGACTCACACTGACCTGCTGCAACACTTACCCATGATGATGAGGACGCCTGCTGTGACCAGAACCAGCAGCATGAACACGACCGACGCCAGAACCACCAAGGTGACCCTCTGAAAGCACAACCACTAAAATGAGTCAAATAACATTCTATGTTTTTCTGACCCCCCCCAAAAAGACACACACAGATGAACTGAAAAAAACCCCATGACTCAAAATCTTCTAACACTGTGGATTACTGTCCCTTGTAAGGTTCTGCCTGGGTTTCAGTTGGACTTCATTGGATCATTTGTTTCCATGGAGGATCCTGACTGCAGCACATCTGACAGAAAAGGCCAGAGGAACAACCCCTGGTGCTGTGTGTTGACCCCTCACCTTATCTGAGTCCTCCAAGGCTGAAGCAGTCCGGTTGTTGTCTGTGGAGGTCATGTGACCTGCAGGAAAAGGAACTAAAAGCAGATGCTGTTAGAGAAGAAAGTCAAGGAGACGTCCAAAGCATTTCTTCTGTGAGTCAGACTGCTGCAACAGGAAATCTCACTGACGCACAAGGGTTAAATGTGAGTTTAAAGTGAATTGAAATAAATCCAATGATCATATTTCTCTTTCAGTTGAACAAATGAGGCAAATGTATCCTCTATAAGTAGATCTTCAACCCTTGTTCTATCTTAGATGACCCCACCCTTACATTGACGTGTTCTCCCTACCATGACAAAGGTGGATAAAGGTGGAAAGATTTCATGTAATCCATGGACACCAGTGAAGATCACAAATCATTGAAAAAAAAAAGGTTCAGAGCACTGTCTAGTGGGTCTACATGACCCAACTCCCAATGTTAAAGGGCCTAGGATAGCACAAGGGTTACAGCGAGTATGACCGCTGTGATGCCATCGCAGGAAACCTGGATCCATAGTAGATGGCTTAAAAAGGTGATTCATGGCAAAAGGACTCCAAATAGAGAAACTGTGCAGGCCAAACTGTTTTCTAAACTGAGACTATATCTTCAGAGTGTGTTTATCTACAGGGTTGTTAAGAGATGCAATACAACGTAAAGGCTAACTAGAGCCAACAAAGGTCAGAGACGAGAGATTATTGTCTTGGCAAAGCTCAAGCGCTATCCAGTTAGGACAATCCGAGTGGTCATCGTAGAAAGACCAATTCACAATATTTCTTATATTGGATGCCCAGTAATAGAAGCGAAAATTCGGCAGGGCAAGCCTTCCTTTTATTTTAGTTTTTTGGGGGTAGATATATTTAGATGAGGTCGTTTACCCTGCCATATATAGGAGGATATAAGAGAGTCTAGTTGCTGAAAAAAAGAGCCAGTAATGCATATTGGTAGAGTTTGGAAAAGATACAGAAGTTTAGGCAGTATAACCATTTTAACAGAGTTCACTCATCCAACTAAGGACATTGATAGGGAAGACCACTGCCTGACTATCAGTTTGATTTAGTTTAAATAAACTGCAAAATTTTTCTTTGAATAAATCTTTATATTGTTGGGTAACTGTGACTCCTAAGTAAGTGAATCTACTGCGCTCAACTTTCAGAGTGAAACTATTAAAGTCAAGGTTTTTTGCTGCTTCGTTAACTGGAAAGAGCTCACTCTTGCTAATATTCACCTTATATCCTAAAAACTGCCAAAATGACTGAGCAATGCCAGGGCAGAGGGAAGGGGCTGAGCTGGGTTGGAGACATAGAGACACAGGTCATCTGCATATAAGGAGACTCTGTGCTCCACACCTCTTCTCCTTATACCAGATAGGTCTTTACAGCTGCAAAGTGCAATAGCAAGAGGTTCTATCGTTAAGTTGAAGAGGGCTCAAAGGGCAGCCCTGTTGGGTGCCACGGTACAGGTTAACCCTTGTACTATCCTAGGCACTTTAAAATTTGGGAGTTGGGTCATCTAGACCCACTAGACCAGGGGTCAGCAACCTGCGGCTCCGGAGCCGGATGCGGCTCTTTCACCCTTGTGCTGCGGCTCTATGTGATTTTGAAAAATAACTGTCATCTTCTA
>JAUDJI010001111.1:0-11549 GCA_037389245.1 Oryzias sinensis | reverse complement strand
TGCCCATAGAAAAAAGGGCATGAACATTTTCTCTTCACAAGTTTACAGAGTGGTCTAAAAGCTTAATATTTCCTGCGGTCAACCTGCGGGCCCCGTATTTCTCTCGCAAACGGCCTGTATCCACCTGTACGGACATTGGTGACTAAGATAATACTTACAGTCAGGTTATTTCTTTAACCTTTCTTTATAAATGTATTTTTAATTTGACTGTCTGTTTCTTTCCTTGCTTTTTTTGCCATCTGCAGTATTTATTCCTTCATTTTTTTCCCCACAAGTATCTTAAAGTGTCAGTACAATTTTTAAAATAAATTGTCTTTGTGATTTAGAAAAATAGGTTTTCCGAAATACCCCAGCAACTGCTTGGTTACAGCTAAATTTTTGGTCAGGATAAACCATGTTTGTGTTGTCTGTAAAGGTGGTGAGAAGATGACCTTGTCCATCTCGGTGCTGCTGGCTCAATCTGTCTTCCTGCTGCTGATTTCTCAAAGGCTCCCAGAGACGTCCATGTCTGTCCCTCTCATTGTCAAGTAAGTAACATGGAAGCTGTCATATCTTCACAAAGAAGGCAAAACAGATGGATTTCTGTTTTTATTCAGAGCCATACAGGTGTTGCTTCCAACCAAATTAGTTTGTTCAACAAGCAAATGAGTGTCTTTAGAAAAAATACACTGACCAAAAATAGAAACGCAACACTTTTGTTATTGCTCCCATTTTTTATGGTGTGAACTCAAAGATGTGAAACATTTTCCACATACACAAAATAACCAGTTCTCTGAAATATTGTTCACAAATCTGTCTTAATCTGTGATAGTGAGCACTTCTCCTTTGCCAAGACAATCCATCCCACCTCACAGGTGTGCCATATCAAGATGCTGATTAGACAGCATGATTATTGCACAGGTGTGCCTTAGACTGGCCACAAGAAAAGGCCACTCTGAAATCTTCAGTTGTATCACACAGCACAATGCCACAGATGTCGCAAGTATTGAGGGAGCGTGCAATTGGCATGCTGATAGCAGGAATGTCCACTAGAGCTGTTGCTAGGGAATTGAATGTCCATTTCTCCACCATAAGCCGTCTCCAAAGGCGTTTCCAAAAATTTGGCAGCACATCCAAACGGCCTCACAACCGCAGACCACGTGTAACCACACCAGCCCAAGACCTCCACATCCAGCATGTCCACCTCCAAGATCGTCTGAGACCAGCCACTCGGACAGCTGCTGAAACAATCGGCTTGCATAACCACAGAATTTCTGCACAAACTGTCAGAAATCGTCTCAGGGAAGCTCATCTGCATGCTCGACGTCCTCATCGAGGTCTCGACCTCACTCCAGTTCGTCGTCGTAACCGACTTGAGTGGGCAAATGCTCACATGCGATGGCGTCTGGCACGTTGGGGGAGGTGTTCTCTTCACGGATGAATCCCGGTTTACACTGTTCAGGGCAGATGGCAGACAGCGTGTGTGGCGTCATGTGGGTGAGCGGTTTTCTGATGTCAATGTTGTGGATCGAGTAGTAGCCCATGGTGGTGGTGGGGTTATGGTATGGGCTAAGAACACAGGTGCATTTCATTGATGGCATTTTGAATGCACAGAGATACCGTGACGAGATCCTGGGGCTCATTGTTGTGCCGTACATCCAACAACATCAACTCATGTTGCAGCATGATAATGCACGGCCCCATGTTGCAAGGATCTGTACACAGTTCTTGGAAGCTGAAAACATCCAGTTCTTGCATGGCCAGCATACTCACCAGACATGTCACCCATTGAGCATGTTTGGGATGCTCTGGATCGGCGTATACGACAGCCTGTTCCAGTTCCTGCCAATATCCAGCAACTTCGCACAGCATTGAAGAGGAGTGGACCAACATTCCACAGGCCACAACCTGATCAACTTTATGCGAAGGTAAATGTGTCGCACTTCATGAGGCAAAGGGTGGTCACACCGGATACTGACTGGTTGTCTGAGTCCCCTGACCCCCTCAATAAAACAAAACTGAAGATTTCAGAGTGGTCTTTTCTTGTGGCCAGTCTAAGGCACACCTGTGCAATAATCATACTTTCCAATCAGCATCTTGATATGGCACACCTATGAGGTGGGATGGATTGTCTTTGCAAAGGACAAGAGCTCACTATCACAGATTTTGACAGATATGTGAACAATATTTCAGAGAACTCGTTATTTTGTGTATGTGGAAAATGTTTCACATCTTTGAGTTCATACCATAAAAAATGGGAGCAATAACAAAAGTGTTGCGTTTATATTTTTGGTCAGTGTACATACCATCTCGTTTGCATGCAGCCAAATGTCAAGATTGTTTTCTCTAAAACAACATTTGGTTCAAAGATATAAATAATTGAATACATGTGTTAATATATTCCGTAAAGGTTGGGCCCAGAGTCTTTAGTTCATTAGGCCAAATTATTCTCTGAGTGACATAAAACCAGTGCAACACCTGAGAACAGGGTTGATACGGTCATACTTCTTGGTTCTGGTCAGGGCCTGAGCAGCAGTGTTGTGGATGGACTGCAGCTGCCTTACAGAACCTTTTCTGACTCTGGAGTGGACTGATACAGGAATTTAACCTACTGGAGATAAACAGTGGCGCTCCATGTATGCTTTCCCTGCCAGCATCTTACACCCTGCAGTTATGTGCTGAATTGTTTCAGGCGCCTCTTTGCACAGCCTACACCTTGGGTCTTGTCTGGTGTGATAGATCTACACCTTGGGTCTTGTCTGGTGTGGTAGATCTGAGCCTCTATCGCTCTGGTGCTCAGGGCTTGTTCGCTTCTAATCAAAGAAGCACCCGCGCCTGAAACGCTCCCATTTTTGCCCTTCTTCCATCAACCATCCTTTGCCATCAACCGTTTGATCACAATCTACACTACGAGTACCTCTGGTCAAAACTGTAGCTTATTACCTCGTTTTTGTGGCCTTCTTTTTCTTTTTTATTTAAACCCACAGTGGGCATCTAGTTTATTGGTACAAACTGATTTTTCTGGCTCTCTTTAAACAGCACAACTTTTAAGGCTCAGATATAAAAAAAATAGATTCTGTCATGCTTTTTAGGGTATTATTTTCAAATTTGTAAATTCAATCCTTTGAATACTTTTTTTTACAGGGACCCCAGTGGAACCCTGTAAACCACATGTGTCAAACTCAAGGCCCGCGGTTCAAATATGGCTCTCCATGTCATTTTATGTGGCCCGCTAGAGCATAAGAGTTTAAAATTTCTTAAAATACAAAATAAAAATTGGTGTGTATTAATTCATATGTAGGGGAATTGGATTTGAATATCAGATTGGGCAACTATACATTAGGAATCAAACACTGTCACTATAACCTAACCTAAAAGAATAGAATTCAAAAGGATTTATAGAGTAACAAGCAAACGTCTTCTATGCAAATGTAATTGTCACTTTAAAAAGTTAAAATAAATAAAGAAATGAGATATTTAACATTAAGGAATAGGTACATTTATTTTTTATTACATTTAGTAACATGTATAAGTTATATCTGGTCCTTTGCGGACGACCACTATGCTGATGTGGCCCTCAGTGAAAATGAGTTGGACACCCCTGCAGTAAACAATACTTAATGGAACTCAACCAAAATGCACACTGGCTGTAAAACAGTGGTGTTAGAACCAGCTCTCCACTTTACAACAGCTCCACCAACGCTGGTAACTAACTATAAAGTGAACACTTTGCACAACTACAGGACAAATTTAAAGACCTAAATACAGATTTTAAAAAAATATTTGAAATTATGTGACATAAATGAAAAGATAAAGAATGAGTCAACGTGAACTCTAGTTGAGGAACTAATATTAAATGTAAAAACAAACAAACAGGATTATAAATTTGATAACTTTCGTCATCTGGTGAAGAAAAAGCAGTTTATCAATTTCAAAAAGGAAGGTGGTGAAATCCAGAAACTGCTGTGGTGTTTCGTCATTGCTGTCTAGCGATGGCTAAATCAAGCATGTCTTCTGCAATAATTCCAAACTTCAGTGGAACTTCTGTTTCAAACTGTTCCATCACCTGACCAGCTGGAATCCCAGTCGCCTCAGTTGTTTTCATGCGCTGTTGAATTATAATTCAATGAAAGGCCAACAATGTGACAATTTTATGATTTCAAAATGTCATCAACAATTTCAATAATTAAAAACTATATCTAGCCAGATGGTTTTTTCTTGTGTCTCCAACAGAAATGTATTTATGTTAATAAAAATAAAAAAACAACAACAAAAAACAGAAGAACTTTTTAACCCTTGTGCTATCTTAGATGACCCCCCCCTTACATTGACGTGTTCTCCCTACCATGACAAAGGTGGATAAAGGTGGAAAGATAATCCATGGACACCAGTGAAGATCACAAATCATTGAAGAAAAAAGGTTCAGAGCTCTGTCTAGTGGGTCTAGATGACCCAACTCCCAACGTTAAAGTGCCCAGAATAGCACAAGGGTTACAATGACTGATGAACACCCCTAGGGCTCTATGAGTGTACGAGCCTGTTTCAGATAAAAAATGTAAACATTCTCATTTCATCCACATTTTGATCTTAAAAACCAAACGAAGACCAGATGAGTTTGAGACTATGTTGATGTGACCTATTTTAAGTCTTTATTTTAGTGACTTAAAAGCGGACATATGAGTTAGGGTTAGGGTTAGGGTTAGAATAGGGTTCTAGAATATAACAAACATATCTTTTCTCATTCTTTTCTTTTGCAAGAACACCCTTAAGGATACTTCACTTAGTTCCTTTCTTAAAACCCTGTGAAAGAAGAAACAGAGAGGAGAACCTTTATCTAAAGGTCTGGTGTGTTTCAGGTACTTGATGTTCATCATGGTGCTCGTCACGGTGGTGGTGTTGAACTGTGTGGTCGTCCTCAACCTGCACTTCAGGACTCCGAGCACACACGTCATGACTCGATGGACCAAGAGGGTAATGCAAACAGGAGGGCCAATAAGAGTCATTGATAGAGAAAAGACAGACATCTCCTTTGAGCTTTAGTTCCTTCAGCCTTTTTTTCAAATCAGTGCTCGGTCTTTTTCCTGAACTACGTTCATTTAGCATTATTCTAGTCTTTAATTTAAACTCCAAGTCTTTGGAATAACCTTTCATTCTGTTTTTTAATCGGTCCTCCAGTTTTTCCTTGAGCGGCTGCCCCGAATCTTGCACATGTCCCAGCCGGCAGAGCCCGAGCCACAATGGGATGGAGCGTTGCCACGGCGATCCAGCTCGGTGGGATACATTGCTGCAGCCGATGAGTATTACAGTGTGAAGTCCCGCAGTGAGCTGATGTTTGAGAAGCAGTCAGAGAGGCACGGCCTCACCAAGAGACCCACGCACGCCGCAGGTGCGTTTACAAATGACTCTGTGAAGTTACATCACCTCTTTATTTTAGGCAGAACCATTGACACATTATCATTCAGATGAATCAAAGTATCATCCAGGACCTATTTTTCAAGAGACCTGCCTGCAGTGCCACACATTTACATTCTGCTCCTGTGTGCTGCAGACGCCTAGACACAGATGAAGACACCCTAATTCAAATTAACCAGTGATGATACATTATCCAAAACTCTCAGGGCTGCCACAGTTTGTGGATATTCAGACTCCAAAGAAACTCTTTTTAAAAATTGAAAATTGCACATTTCTGTTGTTTTGGAGACTCCAGGTGACTTTAATTTGAGATTCATTTCACTCATTCATCAGGGAAGACCAGAGCAGTCCACACACTGTAGAACTTCATGTTTTCCAGTCTCAGTTTCACCATAATGCCACTGGTCCACGGCTTTGTCTTGGCTTCGAGTTCAAACTGAAACAGAATTCCACAATCCCACGCCAAAAAATCCCCTGAAACGACCAGAGAACCATTCTAAATACAGGGAGAACATGCAAAGTCCACACAGAAAGGTCCCCCATTGATGTTCTGGTTCAGGTCCCCCCTTGAACCAGGGGCCTTCTTGCTGTGAGGCAAGAGTGCTCACCACATCCCCACCATGCACCCTGACCTCCATAATGTTTTAATTATTTTAAAGAGACTACTTGTGTTCTTTGATACTTTTCCTTGACCTGTAAATCTTTCAGACATTCTCTTCTCTAAACTGGTGCAGGATTGTGTTACATAACAGGGAAGAGAGCCAAAAGGAAATGCTCAGCTTATATTTTATGTCAAATCTGCTGCAAAAAATAAAAAAAATTTCATACATAAGAAAAACTGACGAAAAATCTAGCAAAAAAAAAAAGAAATTTGACAGGCATCAAGATGTTAAAGTGAAAGTTCCATTAGCCGTCACACACTTAGGTTTGTGGAATCTGTTCTCCATATTTGACCCATTCCTTGGGTCGTGGTGACCTGCAGTCACATTCAGGACCCCTTTGTTTGTTTAACCCCCCAATCCAACCCCTTAATGAGTGTCAGTCAGGGAGGCATTTGGTCCAATTTTTGTTTTTTATATGGCTTAACTGAGGACTTTTTGATTCATCTGCTGATATGAGAACACATCAAAAAGCACCGACATGTTAAGGGGCAGTGTGTGTTCATGTTGTGTTTTTTTTTGTGTGGGCTGCAGTGGTGAAACCTCAGGAAGATGGAGGTGTGACGGATCAGTTGTATGCAGAGATCAAGCCAGCGTTGGATGGAGCAAACTACATCATCAGACACCAACGCAACAAGAACGACTACAACGAGGTGAGACAGGGTGGTCCTCTAGAGCTGCTGCCACCCTGCTCTGGTGAAAAACTCCCCAAACCTTCTGAATCAAAGCTGGTTGTTTGTCTCATGCTACGTTCAAACCGCCCTCAGCAATGTCCGTTCAAGTGGTCACTTAAAATGAAAAGTCTATGTAAACACTCGTAAATGCACATTTCGGGCTTTCACGTTCAAAAATCCTGTGTACACGCCCCACTATGCACGTGAAATCACTTGTAAAATCCAGGAGCGTCTGTAGAAACTTCTGCTTTAAAACCAATCTGGGGTATTTCTGTTTTAACAATCTGACATCAATTAAATATTCTCTCCAAAATCAACTACAGAAATATGTGGAACTAGTTTTTCTCAATCAAATTCTAAGTGCAAGGCAAAACTGTTTTGGGATTTGCAGACCTGTTGTAATAAATTTAGTCAGCTTTTACTGTACCCCCCGTCTTAGAAAAGGTCAGGTCATAATTTCAATCACAATCACAACATAATGTAAATCTTTTCTGGTAACTATTAAGATTGGCAAATAATTCAAATTTGAATTTCTGAATAATTAAATGACCTCCTTACACGACATAATCTCAAGAAAATGAACGTTAAATGAAGGTAATCTTGGAGCAGAAGGGGTTTGATGCATATTTGCATCAATAGATGTCAAGGGGGTCAACCATGATCGTGAGATCTTCGTCTCATCATTCTGTGAAATAAACTGCAACAGCAAGCAGATTAAGGTAGTGATGTGTGATACCACACTTTCAAGATACAGAGGCCCTTTTTACCAATTACCGTTACAGATTGATATCTGAAACGTAACGATTGTATCTTAAAAACCAATATCACCAAAAACTGACCGGGTAACAACAACTATTCTTTCTAAAATCACCCACTCGTGCCCTACTGTGTTGTTGCTAAGGGTAATGAAAACAACTTGCGACTCCTCTGGTCATGTGACTGACAGAACACTTCAATACGCTGTGGGATGGGGGGGGGGCACAAAACACTGGAGTAGCACATTAAAAATCAAAAATATCTAAAAATGATTCATGCATGTTTGTTTTCTCATTAGTAATTGATTCTTTAATAGAGTAGTCGATACCCAAAGTGGTGATGTATGGGTATCTATGTTTCAATACCTTGGTATTGATACTCCCATCACTGAAGGTCAGTAGATCGCTGCTGGTTCCAGCCTTATCTCTGTGTCCGGTTCAGTTCAAAAATGAGCTCTTCCTTTTCACAGGAGAAGGACAACTGGAGTGGCATCGCCCGCACGGTTGACCGCCTCTGCCTCTTCCTCGTCACCCCGGTCATGACCATCGGTACCATCATTATCTTCCTCATGGGAATTTGCAATCACCCTCCACATCTGCCCTTCAAGGGAGACCCACATGACTACAAGGAAGACAACCCTCGACTGGTGTAACACAACATGATTCAGCGCCGTTTCCCTCTTTGTGTTTGGGACTTTTCATGCTGCAGTTGTGTGTGGCAGCTCATCTATGCTTAACTAGTTTGACTATTTTGCCTTATTACAAATGTTGCAGTCATGTTCAATTCCATCCATCCATTTACTTTCTAAATCAGCTTTTGGGGTCACAGGGCTGCTGGAGCCTATCCCAGCTTCAGTTGTGTGATGGCAGGGTGTAGACCCTAAGAATGTGTTCAACTCAGTTTATTTATAAACCAAGAGTTAACAAAGCAGCAATCATTATTAGTTATACTCCATTCTATGTGTATAGACTCTACATAAAGTAGGAATATCTTCTTTATAATTCACAGACCACAAACATTGAATTTCTTCATAATATTCTACATGTTGAGAGGTATCTGTGGGTTTTTTAGTTGGACACTGGATCTTCTTTGAAACGTCCTTGTGTGAATGCAATACAATAATGTAACAAATGACTTTAGCACACAAGTCTTTGTGTTCTAGAGTTGTGACCCACCATGATTACTCCCCCTGTTCACCGCAGTGCCTGAAAACTAGCATTAATAAAACAAAATCTGACAAAAAGGGTGTTCTTGAGCCAACATGTCCACTCAAATGAAAACAAAACCAAATCTTTCCTAAAAAAATTGTACTTTCCAAAAGTATTTTTTATCACAAAGGTAGATAAAGCAAAGAAGCTGAGGTGGTTTGGTTTCATTGTCAGCCTGTGCTGTTTGTGTTAATTGCTGTGCTATTTTCAATAAAGAGAAGCCTGATATAACGGTCTGTGTTTCTGATGAACCACAGTTGTGTGTGTAGCATTTTAGCGTCCCCTGTGAATGCAAATGAAGGAGATTACATTTGCGTGACGCACCTCGGTGTTTGAAATTTATTCTCCGCATTTGATCCATCCCCTGGGGGAGCGGTGAGCTGCAGACACAGCCGCGATCGGGAACCATTTGGTGGTTTAACCCCCCAATCCATCTCTTTCCTGCCCAGGGAGGCACTGCATGGATTTAAACTCACAACCTTCAGGTCTCAGGGCAGACACTCTACCTTTCAAGTCGTAAGAATCTATTTAACCTCACAAACTTTGTTGTTTTTGTCAACTCTAGTGCTTTATAAAGCAGGGGGGTGATAAGTGATGTCGCTCAGAACGATGGGGGTCCTGTGTCTTGCTCGAGAAAAGAACATTTTCGACAAATGCGGAAAAGCTCTTTCATCAGAGGACAGAACAACATTACTGTTGTAAGGCCATGGCGTGCAGCGGTTCCAGATGTTCCTCAGGTGTCTCTATGGCAGAAACGTAGGCAGGCCTTAATAGCAATGAAACTCACAGCAACATGCAAGTCTCTTTTCAAGTCTTTACAGCGGCAAAAGTCTCCACCAGAGCTTTGCTTTGAGATCCTGTCGTTTTTTTAATGTGACCATTACATTCCTGAGCCTGTACAGATTTAACTGAAGTAAGCCACAGCCAGCTTACACAAGGAGACAAAGAGAGCAAAAAACTGAGACATTTTCAGGTCAAGTAGGATCTAAACAGAACTCTACAATAGTTCTCAAAATTTTCCTTATTTTGTCTTAATTCCTGCATCAGGCTCGAGTTGCTATCTGATCACAGCCCAGGCTTAACCTCAAAACATTGCACCCATGCTGTAAAGTTGAGAAACAGACAAAACACCTCCAACTTTGACAGAAAGGAGCAGGTGAGCAGTCCTTTTCTGATGAAAAAAGGTCATCTGAACTCAACACTCAGAACTCAAGGGTGCTTTGGGCGTTTGGGTTATCAGGGCCCATGAAGGCTTGTAGAGAGGAGGGGTCGGTTCAGGGCTCACCTTAAGGACAGTACAGGTGTTTCTTCTGGTTCCTTTGAGGCTTGTTGAAAACTGAAAGTGGTGAGTGTATCATGGACGATTTGTAAGGCTAATATAAGTTGTATGCGGATGTGATGTATGGCGCCCTTACGCCACACTCTATAGTCATTTTTTTGTGTGGGGGTGGGGGGTAGAAATAAAATAACACCCACCTGAACTAACAACTACATATAAATAAAAAGGAGAGGAAACAGCGATGGGAATATAAATCGTCTGATCTTTCATCCCTCCAGCAGTCTATACTGAGTGGGGGTCTACCGCGCCCCCTGTCTGGCTCGTCTGGACGGGAGCCTAGGTCTCTTGAGGGGTTAGAGTTAGGGGGATTGCAGGAGGAGGCTGGGTATTGTGGGTGTGGCTCAGGAAGCGTGCAGGGCCCTCCTCAGGGATCTCAGTTGCGGCTCCCCCCTAGAGGTCACCCGCCTCTTATGGAGTCCTATACTGTTCATAATTAAATAAATAAATATTTGATTAAATAAATAAATGTGACCTCATGCAAATACACAATCAACCAATAAATATCTCATAAATATATAAAAAGATCATGAAATGGTTAAAAAGCTGCGCACAGATTTTAAATTAGCCATTATATTATTCAATATATTTCATTTTGCTTTAAAAACCTGTTCATTATTTTAAAACAGCATTTTAAAATATTCATTTTATTCATGTGGCATATTATTATAATTCTACGTCTTTTTTCAGAACCTCGGATTTCAAAATCAATATTTTCCAAAGTAGCTTTGTTTTTATTTCATGTTGCTGTTTTTCACAATGGCGTACTTATTTCATGAAGAGCTTTTTCAGCAGAATGGTTCTATCTGTCAATCAGTGAAAGTGGGCGGGATCTAAACGCTCATTTGCTGATCCATGGAAATCGACTCATATTCCTCGATACCCGCTCAGCGGTGTGCCAGTCAGAGAGGTGACATATTTCAGCGATATCCGTGCGGCTTTGCTGACATTTGATACAAACTATCTGTCTGCAGCAAAATATGCAAACATGGACGACTCTGTTTTTGTAGTTTGAGGGTTTGTGTGGACCAAAGGAGCTCCGGTCGTCCACATCTTGAAGTCCCCCTTTGAAACACTCCTGACCCTTACGCCATTCACTCAGCTCTCCTTTGCTCTGCAGCTAACAGCTCTGCTGTCTGAGCTCACAGATCCAGTCTGACGTCATCGTGCCTTATATCGGCTCGCAGGAAGTGAGCTGGCGGACCGACAGAGTCAGACCAGGCAGCAGCGGATAGCGGAACAAGCCTGCTCGGGCCTCCTAAACCTTATGATATGTTTTCTATTTTCATTGAGACAATGATTATAAATCAGTTCCTCTGGTTTTATTTTTCCCTCTCGGGGAAAATGTTGAACCTTTCCTGCGAAAGTTTCTCTTTCTGGTTGTAAAACGCAGCGGATTCAGTCTCTATACTTTAGATATACTTTTTTTATTATTACTTTTCTGGCGAACTGAACAACAGACCCTTAACTTGCGCTCTCACACACACACACACACACACACACACACACACACACACACACACAC
>JAUDJI010001110.1:0-11551 GCA_037389245.1 Oryzias sinensis | reverse complement strand
TTATCTAAATTACATAAAAGTTTGTATATTTTGGAGAGAGTTTTATTCATTGAGAAATTGATCAGAGTGGTAACTACATCTGGTAGCTTTAAATCGTTGTCTCTGTATTTAAACTTTTTAGTAATAATTGATTTAAGTTGCTGATATTCCAAGAAGTTATATATTCCATGTTTGTCTTGAAGTTCCTGGGGAGTTATGAATCTTCTATCAATAATTATGTGCTCTAGTTGTTTTATGCCCCCTGCTTGCCAAGCTGGGAAGTGGATAATTTTTTTGTTTATGAGGATGTCTGGGTTGTTCCAGATGGGTGTCATTTTGCACGGTTGAACTGATGATTTTGATATTTTGAGAAATTCCCACCAGGCTGTTAAAGTGACATTTATATTAATACTTTTGAAACAATCCTGTTTTTTAACTATTTGGCTAATAAATGGAAGATCTGACAGGTTGATCTTTCCACATAACGCCTGTTCCAAGTCTAACCATGAGTTGGTTTCTGGATTATTTTTTAACCATTTTAAGATGTATTGTAATCTATTTGCAAGAAAGTAATTGTGGAAGTTAGGTAATTCTAATCCTCCACAGCTTTTTGCAGATTTTAAAGTTTTTAGACTAATTCTTGCAGGTTTATTGTTCCATAGAAAGCTTGATATGGATGAGTCTAATGTTTTGAACCATTTTAATGGTGGTTGTGTGGGAATCATTGAGAAGAGATAATTAACACTGGGTAAGATTTTCATTTTTACCGTGGTTACCTTGCCCATAAGGGACAGAGGCAGGTTGGTCCAGCGTGTTAGATCGTCCTGTATGTTTTTCAGTAATGGGGTGTAGTTTAGCTGCACCAGTTCTGATATTTTGGGGGAAAAATAAATACCTAGATATTTTATATTGCCTGATTTAACTGGTATTGTGAGTCCTTGCTCCGCATTACTGTTCAGTGGTAATAAAACAGATTTATTCCAATTAATGGAATAGTCTGATATAGAAGAGAATTCATTAATGATTGTTGCCGTTTCATTTACAGAATGTATATTACTCAAAAACAGTAATATGTCATCTGCATAGAGACTAATTTTATGATGGCTGTGTTTGGTTTTAATTCCTTTAATACTCTCATTCTGTCTTATTGCTGCAGCTAGAGGCTCGATAAATATTGCAAAAAGAGAGGGGGAGAGTGGGCAACCCTGTCTAGTTCCTCTTCCAAGAAAAAACCTGTTGGAAATCTGTTTATTAGTTCTAACTGATGCATTGGGATTGTGATATAATATTTTGATCCAATTGATGAATGATTCTCCAAACCCAAACTTATGGAGGGCAGCAACGAGGAACTTCCAATTTACTCTATCAAAGGCTTTTTCAGCATCCAGAGATAGTATAGTCATTTCCTGGTTTTTGATGGTGGCAAAGTCTATTATGTTAACGAGTCTGCGGACATTGTCATCCGAGTGTCTGCCTTTGATGAATCCAGTTTGATCAAAGTGAATTATGTGAGGAGTGACTTTTTCTATTCTCTGTGCTAGTGCTTTGCAGATAATTTTTACATCTGCATTAATTAAAGAAATGGGGCGATAGCTTGAAGGACTCGTGGGGTCTTTGTCTGGTTTTAGAAGAAGGATAATGTTGGCAGAGTTCATGTTAGGTGGTAGAGATTGGCTTTCATTGATAAATTTTACCGTTTTATAAAACGTTGGTGCCAGTTGTTCCCAGAATTCCTTATAAAACTCTGCAGGAAAGCCATCGGGTCCTGGTGCTTTGCTGTTAGGCATAAGTAACAGAGCTTCATGAAGCTCAGACAACGAGAGCGGAGAGTCTAAATTTGTGATTTGATCTTCGTTTAACTTGGGCAGGTTTATATTGTTGAGAAATGAGTTGATGCTTTGTTCTGATGGATTGATCTGTGGAGTGTATAAGTTTTGATAAAAGTCTTTAAACGCATTATTAATTTTTACCGGGTCATGGGTGACATTCCCTGTTTGGTCCATAATAGAAGTGATTGTTGATTTTTCTTTATTAATTTTAAGCTGATTAGCTAGAAATTTGCCAGATTTATTTGAGTTTTCAAATCTTTCCAGTCGAAGCCTTTGTATCTGGAATTGTGTTTGTTTATTGATGATGTCATTAAACTGCAGCTTTAAATTTTTCAGATCTCCCAGAATGTGTTCCTGTGCAGACGCAGCATAAGCAGTCTCCAGAGTTTTGATTTTATTTTCTAATTCTAATAAATCTGCTTTCTCTTTGCGTTTTTTATGCGTTGAATAAGAGATGATTTTCCCTCTCATGACTGCTTTTGCTGCCTCCCAAAGAATACTTGGTGATATTTCAGAAGTATTGTTGAATTCTAAGAAGGTTTCCCACTCTTTTTTAAAGAATTCAATAAATTCCTGGTCTTTTAACAGAGACGTATTAAACCTCCAGGTTGAACCTGAGGGTGTGGGTACTTCCCTTGAAATAGTAACAGAAACTGGTGCATGGTCACTGATAATAATTGGATGAATGTTGGAACTTTTAATTTCTTTCAAAAGGGAGTTACTGACTAATAAATAATCTAAACGAGAGTGTGAATGATGAACTGGAGAGAAAAAGGTGAACCCCTTAGTGTTTGGATGACATGAGCGTTGATAGAGGATTTTAGCCGACAGTCACATAAAAAGAAAATGCTCAAAACACAAATTTGTACCATTTTAAACTTTTTGGTTATTTTTTTGATTTCATATAATCATAAAGTTGTGTATTTAATAAGTTAAGTCCCTAATTGCCCATCATTGTTTTTAAAATAATAATTTCCTGATGAAAGTACAATGCACTTTATGCATGTATGGGGTCTGGGGAGCCTTACTGAGGGCTGTCCGGTCCCTGTATGACCAGAGTAAGAGCTTGGTTGGACTCCGCCAGTGCTGCCCTTTATCACCGGTTGTGTTCATAGTTTTTATGGACAGAATTTCTAGGCGCAGCTGAGGTGGTTTGATTTGGGGACCACAGGATTTTCTCTCTGCTCTTTGCGGATGATGTTGTCCTGTTGGCTACATTGAGCTCCAGCGTGCATTGGGGCAGTTTGCGGTAGAGTCTGAACCGGCTGGGGCACCGCTAAATCTGAGCCCATGCTTCTCGACCGTAGAAAGGTAGTTTGCCATCCCTCTGTGGGTGGAGTTTTCCTGCCCCAGGTGGAGGAGTTTAAATATCTTGGGGTCTTGTTCACTTCACGCTCTGGTGAGGAAAGACCAGAGCGTGAGATTGACAGGCTGATCGGAGCAACATCTGTAGTTATACGGCCGCTGTACAGGTCGGTTATGGTGAAGAGAGAGCTGAGCCGAAAAGCAAAGCTCTCAATTTATCCAGTCGATCTTCGTTCCAATACTCACCTATGGTCATGAGCTCTGGGTCATGACCGAAAGAACGAGGTCCCGAGTACAAGCGGCTGAAAAAAGCTTCCTCCGCAGGGTTGGCTGGGCGCTCCCTTAGAGGTAGGGTGAGGAGCTTGTCACCCGCGGAGAGCTCGGAGTAGAACCGCTTCTCCTCCACATCCAGAGGAGCCATTTGAGGTGGCTTGGGCATCTAGTGTGGGTGGTCCCTCGACACCTTGGGGAGGAGGTGTTCCGGGCTTGTCCAACTGGGCGGAGGCCCCATGAAAAGCCCAGAGATTACGCTTCTCGGCTGGCCTGGGAACGCCTAGGGGTCCCCCAAGAGGAGCTGGAAGAAGAGGCCGGGGCGTCTGGGCATCTTTGCTTAGATTGCTTAGACCCCTGGTACCCGTTCCCGGATAAGTGGAGGAAGATGGATGGATAAATTCATTTTTGATCAGATTAGATTTGATCTGCATTTTGGGGTCATTAACATGTAAAATGTCATAACCATCACGATGTCTGAGTTTTAAACTTTAGCAAAGCTTCACATTAATGCAGGAGTTATCAGCAAACCTTCACTGGGTTAGAAGTATTCAGACTGTGAAGGATTTCTCTGCTGTGAAATTTCCTCTCCGGTTTATCAGATTTTGGACAAAAGAAAAAAAAAAAATTCTATGTTGGGGATCCAACTTTCAAATATTTGTATCTGTTGTCTAAACATTTACACTATAGATTTTCAAAAATAACATTTTCTAAATTGAAATTTCGGATGTTAAAGTTTGACCCCCCCACTTCTCACCCTGCAGGTCTCAGCCCGCCATATTTGCCCAGCTGATTCCCATAATGAAAAAACATGCCAACGTGGTGGAGAAAAATATCCTCCAGGTTAAAGAGCTGCTAACTGTGGTGAGGACCAACAATCAGTTTGGCACATTTGATGCTGCAGTTCTTTTTACCTTCATTTAACACCTGATAAAACTATTATATCATTGAAAACGGTTTGCTATATCTCCTAACTGTTTGCTTTTTGTGCTCAGCCTAATGTTTAGCTTGTACTCCAAAATTCAGGGTGCGGGAATTGTGGAGAGTACATGTTTTTTCCTGCTTTTTACTGTAAAGCTCTCACTGTTACTGTGTATTAAAAGTGTTAAAAATTTAAAATTTGACTTGCACCTTCCAGGATGCTCAAAATAGCAAAAAGAAGCATCAAAAAGAGGTCTCTGATAAACTTGGTGAGAGTGGGGAGCTGCTGAAGGTCCTTTTCCAAGAAATGGAAAAAACCAAGGAGCTCAATCATCCACGGGCTCAGGATTTTGAAAGAGAGTGAGTAGAGAAAGAGCCGACGAGAACGGAGGATCTGTGCGTTTAGCAAACAGTGTATCAGAAAGATGCTGAATCTACGTTTTGCTGTCCTGCAGTATTATCCACATGCATAAGCGCTGGCTGAAGGACTGCTACCTCTACCGAGACGTCTATGTGAAGATCGACCTGTCACAAATGAATAAAACTGTCTCAGGGCCTGTGGTCGTTGAGAATGAGGTAGGTGCAGTCACAACACAGAGAAAAGCAGTCTCTACCTTTAAAGACGTCCTGTTTGAAATCGCAGACATCTATGGAGCCTACATTTGTAACCTGAACAGAATCTAGAGAAGAATCTAGAGTTTACCACGTCTCTGTGACAGTGATGCAGTTTATCTGCAGATGCTGCCATCAATAATCTCAACCTGTGACCACAGTAGGAGCATTAAACACAGAAGCATTTTTGGAACCCTTTTCTTTAATCTGTTTAACGTTTGGGTAAATGCTTCATCCTTTTGTAAATATTAGACCACAAGTTAGCATTGACAGTCTCCCTCAATGATTTATATCGATGGAGGCGACATGACACCGCCATCTTGGGGAGGTCGGGTCACCGCTGCAGCTATACATTTGTCATTGAAGTTTGAACATTGTCTGTTTCTCTTGTTTAACAACAAAAAATGATAGCTTTTACATTGAATGATATATTTGATTTATCATGTGTTTATCTTACATCTAGAATGTCTAACATTTATTTGTTGTGAAGGTTGATTAGGCTGTTTTCTTTGCTCTTTTGACATTTCTTAGAGCTAGACTCCTGGTATCATTTTTTAGCAATGAGTTAATTTCTGCTTGGTGTGTGATGTCCTGTATGTGTCTTTATGAGACGGATTGGATTAAAAAAAAAACTGTTACTGTGAATATTATTATTAGGTCTTATAAAACATTTAAAAAAATCATACAACTCATCAGTGGGATTACTCCAAAGATATTTGGCATTTTTATAATTTTGTACAACACCAACACTACCGCAGCTGCGGGGATGGCAATTCACTGGTTTTAGGCCATTCCAAAGTCTGTAAAATAATTGATTAAAAGAAAACAAATAGTGGCGCAATTTTTTTTTTCAAGCAAGGGGATGCCACCCGTTGAAATTTGTGCCCCGGGCTATTGCCTGTATTGCCCATGCCTAAAACCGCTAATACCGAATATCAATATAACCTAGTGGTGGCAGTTGCATTGTGCGACGACCTCCCCAAGATTGTATATAGACTTACTTAGATGTCACCGTAGGATATAGATAGCATTGTCATGTGGGCCCTGACGACTTCCCCAAGATGGCGTTGCACTCAGCCACCATTGGCCAGGCTTCCCAAGCTGGCGTGTTGCCTCTATTGATATAACTCATTGGTCTCCAGAGAGAGTGGTTTCTTTCTAATAGAGGCACAACTGGTTGAAGTCTCCCACTGGGGAAAAAAGCCCCCGTCTGTTTAATTTGATGTAGTCTGCTGTGAATACAAGCCATTAGAGAAAAGAAATGTAATCAATTCTCAGGAGCTGTAGTTCACTGTATTTCACCTGAACAATGTGTATCTTTTCCTCTCCCAAAAGAGTGGAACGAACAAAACCAGACTTTAGTTCTGCCTGCTAGAAAGCAGGACTCGCTAGAATTGTTTTCTAAACCTTGATCAACCACCAATAACTTTTTCAACTACATCTGCTACTGTTCAAGTCTCCTCTATCTCTTTAACTACTTTTTCTCTGTGAAACAGACACACTCAAAAAACCTGCTCTACCTCACCATGTACTGAGCAAAAACCCTTTCCTTAACATTCTGTTCAGACCTGACACAAGGAGGCAGGATCCTGTTGTAAACTAACAAGCTTCATCATTTCTTCATCTTCTCATTTAGACAATAACTAACAGAGTTGTTGACTATTGTAGGAGCCTAATTTAAAATATCTCCTGATTAATGGTCATTCATTTCCTGACTGAAATCCACCTGCATTAGGACATGTTTCCTTAGACATGCAATGCCCCCTCTCCTTTCATGGAGAAGATTATCTTCTTTCTCAATGGCTGATTCAGGTGCAACTACTGTGTGTTGCTGCTGTCAATTTATTAAATCTCCTTTTCGTTACAAAAATAATTTAAACCTCTGTCTTTACACTAACAAATTATGTTTCAAATACTGCAGGGTTTGCCAGGTTGCCCATTAGGTGTTTGCGTTAAACTGACCTGTAACTGGACTGTGAACACGTTCTGTCCTTCTTTGGGTAATGCCAACATTTATATAAATGGAATACATAACACTTTAAATGGTGCTCCAAACTATTTTACACCATTACCTACCTCACAATACAGGTAGAACAAGATTAACTCATTTTTACATAAGCGCTAACTGGGACTGTGTAACTCTGACGTGTTCAGAGCTTTGCTTTAGACATCTCTTCACAAATACATTGATTTAAAATAGAAACAATTAATTAAATAAGTCTTGTTCTTATTCTGTTTAATAGATATGACCTTTGGTTAAAAAATAATACAAAATAAATAAAAAGTTTAAAACTGAATGCTGTGTAAAAGCAAATGTGTTAAAAAAAGTGGTGTTTTAATTTTTTTTCTTCCATTTGTATAAAAGCTCCCAACGCTTTTCAGAGATGTGATAGGAGAACACAACCAGATCAGCAAGTTTGATGATGACTCCTTACTAGACTGGACGGAGATTGACAAAGGAGGGTATGGCAGTGTGTACAAGGCCAGGCATAGCAAAATGGGACATGATGTGGCCATTAAGATACTGCATGATGTTAGGTGAATGTACACGTTTTATTAAACTTTTATTAAACTAACTCTAAGTTGTATCATCTTCTTCCAAGCCTACTGGTAATGACTGAGCACATGCTTTACCGTTGCAGTGTCGAGGAATCACTGTTTGAGGAGGCTAAATTTCAGAAATTGTTCTCCTGCAAATTTGTTCTGAGGGTTTATGGGATGTATAAAGGAATCCCTCCAAATAAAACAGTCAAGCAAGAAGGAATAGTCATGGAGTTCATGACCAGAGGATCTATCATGGATCTTTGCAAAAACTTGCAAGGTCCTCCTCCATTTCCTCTGGCCTGCCGGTTGATCCAGGAAGTGGCTTCAGGAATGCGATTCCTCCATTCAATGGGTATCTTGCACCGCGACCTAAAACTGCAGAATGTAATGCTGTCTGAAGGACTTCATGCCAAGGTAAATGCATCTAATTAATAGTGGGTTTACAGTATGAATGTAATTCTAAACTCTTGTTTTATTTGTCTGCAACTCTTTAGCTGGCAGATTTTGGTCTGTGCACAGTGTCTGCCACCTGTTGTCCCAGCAATGAAGGAGAAACAGAGAATTTAGGAACAGTAAAGTACATGCCACCTGAAGCTTATGACATCAACTACAAACCTGTCCGCTCTTTTGACGTGTACAGGTAAACAAAGCTAAATGGATCTTTTTTTCAAGAACTTTTTTGCTATTAATGTTACGGCTCATAACCAGAAAGGACCCATGAGCAGGCAGGACTCGAATTCAAGGAGTTTAGAAACCAAAAAGGGTTGAAAAACCAGTGGTATTGAACAGTGAGTTGTGTGAGTATTCTGCCCAGGGTAGTTGAGATGACCAGGTGTTGAGGTTCTTCGAGCACATAGCTCGTGGAGTTTTCTTGGGATCCTGGTTGAACCTCTCCACCTGGCCATTGGTCAGAGGTTGAAAACCAGAACTTAAACTGACTTTAACCCCTAACAATTTACAGAACTCCTTCCCAAAGGAGGCTACAAACTGAGGTCCATGGTCTGGAGGGCACCGGCAGAGGCTGAAGCAATCTGGCAGGGGGAGTCCCAGGAGTTTTCACACTAGCACATACTGGGCATGAAGCAGCTAATGTCCTTGTGTTAGAGGACATAGTGGGCCACCAGGAAGGCGGTTCTAGTCATTCCAAGATGGCAGGCTAGGCGAGACGAATGCCCCCCTTTCAGGACCGACTGTTGTATATGAGAGGGTACAAACAGACAGTATGTTAGTGGGGTCTGCAACCGAAGCCTTGACTCTGCACTCCAAAGACCACCAGGTAGCCCCCAACACCAGACAAGAAGGAACAATGATGTTGGATATTGAAGAGTCCCCTCCTTCTCTCTGATGCAAACAAGACAAGGCGTCTGGCTTGATGTTTTTGCTGCCAGGACAATAAGTAAGGGTAGAGTTGAAGCGATCAAAAAACAAAGCCCACCGTGCCTGGTGAGGGTTTGAATGTTTGGCAGTCCAGATATACTCCAGGTTCTTGTGGTCAGTTCATACCAGAACTGGTTTTCCAGCCCCCTCCAACCAGTGACGCCACTCCTCAAGAGCCAATTTGACAGCAAGTAATTCTCTTTTAACCCTTGTGGTATCTTAGATGACCCCACCCTTGCATTGACGTGTTCTCCCTAACATGAAAAAAGGTGGATAAAGGTGGAAAGATTTCATGTAATCCATGGACACCAGTGAAGATCACAAACCATTGAAGAAAAAAGGTTCAGAGCACTGTCTAGTGGGTCTAGATGACCCAACTCCCAATGTTAAAGTGCCTAGGATAGCACAATGGTTACACAGACTTCACAGCATGGTTGGAATTACTGGGACAGCATTTAATTGGCTTAAATCCTACCTCACAGATAGAGATTTTATTGTTAGTTTAAATGATTTTTCATCTGAAAGGCATAAACTGACATGTGGGGTGCCCCAACACTCCATCCTGGGTCCAACACTTTTTAATCTTTACATGCTTCCGCTTGTCATCAGGAGACATGGCGTTAACTTTCATAGCTATGCTGATGACACTTAACTGTATGTAGCTGTGTCTCCTGATGACACTGGACCCGTGGACAGCTTTTTAAATTGTATTTTAGATATTAAAATGTGGATGGGAGATAACTATTTGCAGCTCAACCAAGACAAAACTGAAGTCTTGGTAATCGGCTCTGAAGCTGAGAGAGATAAGGTCCAATTTTATCTGTCAACCAACTTTATGACTATATGTGATCTTAATTCATGCTTTTATTACATCAAGATTAGATTACTGTAATGCCCTCCTCTCTGGGGTAAAGAAAACCACTCTTAATTGCCTGCAGCTAGTCCAGAACTCTGCTGCTCGCCTTTTAACGAGAACAAGGAAGAGGGAGCACATTACACCAATCTTAAAATCCCTGCACTGGCTACCTGTCAGCTTCAGGATTGATTTTAAGATTCTTTTAATAGTTTACAAGAGTGTTCATGGTATTCGTCCTTCTTTCATATCAGATTTGCTTTTAACTTATTAACCTCCTAGAGCCCTTAGATCCTCAGGCGCGGGCCTGCTAAAGGTCCCTAGGGTCAGGACAAAAAAACACGGCGAAGCCTCATTTAGATACTACGGGCCTCGTCTGTGGAACAGCCTGCCTGAGGATGTTTACATGGCGGCCTCATCCACTGTCGAGGTTTTTAAAAAGAAATTAAAGACCAATCTATTTAATTCAGCTTTTAATTAGATCTCCTATGGGGGATCTAAAAATTTTACTGTTATAATTTATGATATTTTATATGAGGTGTGTGTCTACACAACCAGGCAAAAGACATGCAGCTGCGCATCTCGTGAGTCAGGCCCGACAGCTCAGCTCCTGGAGGACTAACCTGGTAAGTCTCGTGAATGCGAACCTCTGCTGGGTCTGACATGGTCGCAATGTAAGACTACGTTCACATCACAGATCAGATCTTTTTAAATGCGACCCTGGCCACTTGGGTATGTGGTCCTGAATCCGATACGTATCCGATCTTTTGAAATGCGACCTCCGTCTGAACGGCTAGGCCACATGAATCCGACCCGTACGTCATCGATACGCTATAAACGTCATCATTCTGCGTTGAAGTAGGCGGGAACGAGAACATAAACATCAACCATGGTGGACGATGTTGCTGAGACCAGTCAGTGGAAGGTAAGCAGGTCACCGATTTGAATGATATTTGGGGTGACAGCTTTATTCAGGTCAAACTCAAGGGCTCTTATTGCAACCGGGCGGTTTTTGAAAACATTTCCAGCAAAATGGCCGAGCCTGGTGTTGAACCTTCCCTGCGATGACTTTTTACCCTTTCAGAATGTCATGGTCAGAAGCGCGGGGACCGAAGGCGGATCCTCCTCTGGGGTTCACTTCCCCGTTCGGACCCTCAGATTCTCTAGAGTGGGTTAATAAAGACTCAATAGCATTTATTCTGGGGGAAGCCTTCTTTAATTACCGTACTCCTTTCTCCATAACACACAACATGAATGCATGCCCCCACTGCCCCTACCCATTCCCTACCTCGCTGCACGCGCTCTCTCCTCTCTCTAACACACACACACGCGGCCCCAGCTTATACACATCCCCATTCCACAAAAGTGGGTACAGACGATCCTGGCACTACTGCCTTCTTAAAATGAGAGGATTGTGATTGTGTTGGCTTCTTTGTGAAAATAACGCAAATAACGCAACAGAGCTCCGCTGTTGACAACACTGTTGTTGATATCCATTGCTAAAGTTAGCTACTTCCGCAACAACGAGTGACGTCGTTCACCGTTGAGTACTCTTCTGCGCATGCGGGTCACTTCTGAGTCATTTCACTGTCACACAGAAGATCACAAAAGTTTGCATTTAATTGGAAATGTGAACAGCCTTGCAAAAAAATTGAATCTTTTAAAAAAATCGGAAATGAGCATTAAGCCCTGCGGTGTGAACGTGGTCTTATGTTACGGCTCATAACCAGAAAGGACCCAGAAGCAGGAGGGACTTGAATCCAAGGAGTTTGGAAACCAAAAGGTTTAATAACCAAAAATCCTCCATAGTTGTGGGGAAAAAAAACGAGAGATAACTGACAGGACTAAACAGGAATACTGC